>CAUYTI010063501.1:0-15730 GCA_963575145.1 Galago senegalensis | reverse complement strand
TTCCACCTCCATTCTTTAAAATGTTCGTCACTTTGACTGGGTAATTACATATGTAGGAATTATTAGAGGAATATGCAAGGGTACGTCTGAGAATTTTCATCCTAGCAAAGTATCTCAAGAATGGAATAAAAAGTATCCAATCTTATGAAAGCGATAGCCCAATTAGAGGCCAAGAAGAAGGGGAAAGGGGAGAGGGAGGGGAAGGTAGGGGGGAGGATGGGTGGAGAGAGAGTAATTGGTGAGACCACACCTACAGTGCATCTTACAAGGGTACATGTGAAATTTACTAGGTGTAGAATATAAATGTCTTAACACAATAAGAAAATGCCGTAAAGGCTATGTTGATCAGTTTGACGAAAGCATTTCAGATTGTGTGTAAAACTAGCACATTGTACTCCATGTTTGCACTAATGTACACAGCTAGGATTTAATTAAAAAAGAAAAGAAAAGAAAAACCGGCAGTGCCTGTGGCTCAAAAGGGTAGGGCACCAGTCCCATATACTGGAGCTGGTGGGTTCAAACCCAGCCCCGGCCAAAAAAACCCTGCAAAAATAAATAAATAAATAAAAATAAAGCCTATTTAAAAAAAGAAAGAAAGAAAGAAAAGAAAAACCGTTAAAGCAGGTATACCCAGGTGGCGCCTGTAGCTCAAAGGAGTAGGGCACTGGCCCCATATGCCGGAGGTGGTGGATTAAAACCCAGCCTCCAGCCAAAAACTGCAAAAAAAAAAAAGCGGGTATAATCCATTAAAAGGTGCCAATTAAAATGAAAGATATTCAGTTAAATCCAAATTTCAGATAAACAATGAGTAACTTTTAATTTAACTAGGTCTGGTGAGATATTTGAGACAATTAAAAATTGTGTTTACTTCCTTGTTCGTAACATTGTCTTGCTATGTTACCATGTTGCCTGTCTGCTTGGAAGAATGAGACTTTCTGGGGTGTGTTGCAAATAACTTGGGGTTGGGGTTAATGTTAGTGGACAGAACCTCCGAGTGGGCATTTCTTTTCTTGTTTTTTTTTTTTTTTTGAGACAGAGCCTCAAGCTGTCCCCCTGGGTAGAGTGCCATGGCATCTCAGCTCACAGCAACCTCCCACTCCTGGGCTTAAGTGAGTCTCCTGTCTCAGCCTCCCAAGTAGCTGGGCCCACAGGCGCCCGCCACAACGCCCAGCTATCTTTTGGTTGCAGCCGTCATTGTTGTTTGGCGGGCCAGGCTGGATTTGAACCCGCCGCCTCGGGTGTACATGGCTGGCACCTTAGCCACTTGAGCCACAGGCGCCGAGCCATTTTCTTTCTTTTTTTTTTTTTTAAGATAGAGTCTCACTTTGTCGCCCGCAATAGGGTGCCATGGCATCGCAGCGCACAGCAAAAAAACTCCCAAGTAGCTGGGACTACAGGTGCCTGCCACAACGCCCAGCTATTTTTTTGTTGCAGTTTGGCCCGGGCCAGGTTCAAATCCGCCACCCTCGGTATATGGGGCCGGCGCCCTACTCATTGAGCCACAGGCGCCGCCCCAAGTGGGCATTTTTGAGAGACTCCCTAAACATTGGGAATATTGGCTTGGCACCTGTGGCTCAAGTGGCTAACGCGCCCGTCACATACACCTAAGGTGGTGGGTTCAAATCCAGCCTGGGCCTGCCAAACAACAATGACAGCTGCAACCAAAAAATAGCCTGGCACTGTGGCGGGCGCCTGGTCCCAGCTACTTGGGAGGCTGAGGCAGGAGACTCGCTTGAGCCCAGGAGTTAGAGGTTGCTGTCAGCTTTGATGCCACAACACTCTACCCAGGGTGACAGCTTGAGGCTCTGCCTCAGGAAAAAAACAAAAACAAAAACATTGGGAACATTCTGTCTGACTGGCTCTTGACCCGTAGGATTGGGATGTCTCTTTCGAGCTCCCCCTTGCGGCAGGAAGAGCAACTGCTCCTCGTTTCATTTCACTGCCAAACAACCCGCTAGCTCACCGACCCGTCTACCAGAGGCGCGCGGGGGTGAGGGGTGAAGGCTGAGTAGCAGCCTTTTGGAGCCAGAAATTGCTCTGCGCTTTGGTTCCAAATGAGTTGCCTTATTTGAAGCGTACCTCACTTTAAATGAGCTGCAACATATGCCATTTGGAGAGTGGTTCCTGAGAGACAGAGGGAATGATCTGGTTTGGAAACTGAGGAGGTGTCAGCTTGGAGAGAGACCCTCTGCCTTTGAGGAGAGCAGGGGTGGGTTGTTCCTGCACAAACTGGATAACTGAATGGGGCCCTGTGCAACTCCTAGGATAATAGAGGAGACAGGAAGGGATGGGGGTGAGGGCAAGGTTTTTGATTTATGGCTGGAATCAAGAAGCCTTTATGGCCCTGATTTGGAGCCCTATAGGGCAGTGTAGGACCTCAGATAGTCATGCCTAACAGCTATTGCTTTAGTGGGTTGTTTGTGTTTATTGATTTTTTGGGGGAGGGGTGGGACAGAGTCTCACTATGTCACCCTCAGTGGAGTGTTGTAGCATCACAGCTCACAGCAACCTCAAACTCTTGGGCTTAAGCGATTCTCTTGCCTCAGCCTCCCAAGTAGCTGGGACTACAGGTGCCTACCACAATGGCCGGCTATTTTTAGAGACAAGGTCTAGATCTGGCTGAGGCTGGTCTTGAATTCCTGAGCTCAGGCAATCCACCCATCTCAGTGTCCCAAGTGCTGGGGTTAAAGGTATGCGCCCAGCCCCTCTGTCTCTTGTTTTAGCTTAGCACCTCCCTGCTTCTTCCTGTCTGGAATGCAGTTATATGAGGTGTGATTTTGGGGGGCTGCAGCAAACATCTTGTTTAGTTAGATGACAAGCTTAATAGTGAAAGGCAGCCCCCTTCATGCTGTTGAGTTCCTGAACTGACCCTGGAACCTCCAGATTTCTAACTTGAGACAAGTAACTGTTTTTATTGTTGAAGTCTTAAACACTTAGATGTGCTGCTTGAGAATTCTGTCATATGTAGCTAAATGTATCAAAATCTATGCAAAACCTACATTATTTTGGGTTGATTTTGGTAAAACATTGTAATTTGTTTTATAGTTCATTATGGGTTGTCTATGTAATTTGTATAAGCTTCTTTGGTAGTCTCAATTTATTCTATTTATTTATTTATTTTTTGCCATGGTGTCACAGCTCACAGCGTCCTCCAGCTCTTGGGCTTAGGTGATTCTCTTGCCTCAGCCTCCCAAGCAGCTGGGACTACAGGCACCCGCCACAACGCCTGACTATTTTTTTGTTGCAGTTTGACTGGAGTGGGCTTTGAACCTGCCACCCTCAGTATATGGGGCCCCTCACTGGGCCACAAGTGCCGCCCTATTTATTTACTTTTTTGAGTCTCAAACTGTCACCCTTGGTAGAGTGCCATTGAGTCATAGCTCACAGCAACCTCAGACTCTTGGGCTTAAGCAATTCTCTTGCTTCAGCCTCCCAAGTAGCTGGGACTATAGGCATCCACCACAATGCCCAGCTATATTTTTGTTGCAGTTGTCATTGTTGTTTAGCAGGCCTGGGCTGGGATTGAACCCACCAGCCTCGTGTATGTAGGCAGTGCCCTACGCACTGAGCTATGGGTGTCTCCTATTTATTTATTTTTTTTGAGACACATTCTCATTTTTTTGCCCTCAGTAGGGAGCTGTTGGCATCATAGCTCACAGCAACCTTATATTCCTGGGCTCAGTTGATTCTCTTGCCTCAGTCTCCCAAGTAGCTGGGATTACAGGTGCTTCCACAATGCCAGCTATTTTTAGGGGGGGGGGTGTCTCACTCTAGCTCAGGCTGGTCTCGAACTCGTGAACTCAAGCAATCCACCCACCTCGGCCTCCTAGATTGCTGGGATTATAGGCATAAGCCACCTCACCTGGCCTGAGTTTATTCTAATTGTCTGTAATAATAATTGTATAGAACATCTATAATCATTATATATAAAATTATGTGTCATATGTGATACAATAAAATCATAGGGTTGGCACCCATAGGTCAGTGGCTAGGGTGCCAGCCACATGGATGGAGGCTGGTGGGTTCAAACCTGGCCTGGGCCAGCTAAACAACAGTGACAATCGCAACAAAAAATTAGCCAGGCATTGTGGCGGGCACCTGTACTCCCAGCTACTTGGGAGGCTGAGGTAAGAGAATCGCTTAAACCTAAGAGTTTGAGGTTGCTGTGAGCTATGACGCCACGGCACTCTACTCAGGGTGACATAGTGAAACTGTCTCAAAAATAAAAAATCACGGTGGCGCCTATAGCTCAGTGAGTAGGGTATCTGCCACATACACGGAGGCTAACAGGTTCGAACCTGGCCAGGGCCAGGTAAAACAACAATGATAACTGCAACACCATCAACAACAAAAAATAGCCAGATGTATGGCAGGTGCCTGTAGTCCCAGCTACTTGGGAGGCTGAGGCAAGTGAATCATTTAAGCCCAAGAGTTTGAGGTTGCTGTAAGCTGTGACGTCATGGCACTCTACCCAGGGTGACAACTTCAGACTCTGTCTCAAAAAAGAAATAAAAAAAAAATAAAAAATCAGCTTAGTGCCTGTAGCTCAAGTGGCTAAGGCGCCAGACACATACACCTGAGGTGGTGGGGTTCAAATCCAGCCCAGGCCCGCCAAACAACAATGATGGCTGCAACTAAAAAATAGCCGGGTGTTGTGGCAGGCACCTGTAGTCCTAGCTACTTGGGAAGTGGAGGCAGGAGACTCAGTTGAGCCCAGGAGTTGGAAGTTGCTGTGAGCTGTAATGCCATGGCACTCTACCCAGGGTGACAGCTTGAGGCTCTATCTCAAAAATAAATAAATAAATAATAACAAAAAAACCCATATATATAGTATATGTATTTGTGTATCCATCAGTACTTGTCAGCAAGTGTTTTTTTCCCATCTTGAAGTCACCTCCAGTTAGAAACCAATACATTATACCCCATGATTGCATTAACGTACACAGCTATGATTTAATTAAAAAAAAGAAATTCAGAATATTATGGTGGTACGCATTTTTTTTTTTTTTTTTGGAGACAGAGTTTCACTATGTCTCCCTCACTTGAGTACCATGGCATTACAGCTCACAGCAACCTCAAACTCCTGGGCTTAAGCAATTCTCTTGCTCCAGCCTCCAAAGTAGCTGGCACCTGCCACAACTCCCGGCTATTTTTTGGTTGCAGTTGTCATTGTTTAGCAGGCCTAGGCTGGGCTCGAACCTGCCAGCTTCCATGTATGTGGCCAGCACCCCACTCAGTAAGCTACTGGTACTGACCCACACATGTTTTGCTTACATAGCTTGCTTTTGTGTATTTTACGTCAAAATTATAAGTGCGCCCTTCACTTAGAAAGTGTACCCGTGCTATGTACCCATCGTGTGGGATGTCACCAAGTATTTCCAGTTTTGACCACTTCTAGGCATAAGGTAGAACTGTATTATACACCCTGGCCCCCTTGTGGTTAGGAAGAGCTATGGCCACTGGTTTGTGAGTGGAAATAAAATTTCCTCTCCAATTTGTTTCATGACAAATATCATCACACAACAGTTTGTGTTTAAATTACAGGGCTAGGCTCGTCACCTGTGGCTCAAGTGGCTAAAGCGCCAGCCATATACACCTGAGGTGGCAGGATCGAATCCAGCCTGGGCCTGCCAAACAACAATGATGGCTGCAACCAAAAAATAGCCGGGCGTTGTGGCGGGCGCCTGTAATCCCAGCTACTTGGGAGGCTGAGGCAGGAGACTCGCTTGAGCCCAGGAGTTAGAGGTTGCTGTGAGCTGTGATGCCACGGCATTCTACCCAGGGGACAGCTTGAGGCTCTGTCTCAAAAAAAAAAAAATTACAGGGCTATCCAGAGATTTATATCAGGGTCACAGGGGAGCACCCTTACCTCCCCCTCCACCACCCCCAGCCCCGCGTTTTGGCCTTTGTGAGCAACTGGTGTAATTTACAAACTGAATAGGTAGCTAGTGTGTCTGCTTTGCAGTATGGCTGTTCTGTTTTGCCACTGCCTTCTCACTCCTCCTTCCCTTCAGCACTCACTGCAGCCTGTGTATCCTGAAAATCCTCATGAGTGCGCAGGTCCCAGTAGTGTTCCCAGCCAGCACATTAGACATTTCTGGACATAAGGTTCTCAGCATCAACTGGGATTCCTGCTGTTGAAACCTATTTTTATATCCTCCCATCATAGACTCTCTCTGCTACAGGAAACCTCCTCTCCTTACACTGGGGGGGAAAAGCTTACATCAATGTATTTTATTTTGCCATTTCTATGTAAAGCTTCTCCAAGTTTTATTCACTTTTCACCATCAGAGCATGTGTTGTTAGGCCTGTACCCATTTGCCCTCTGGCCCCTTTTGGTAAGATATAGTGTTTTCTGGGGATTGCTATTAAAAATTTAAAATTTCTGTATGGTGCCCATAGCTTAGTGGGTAGGGCACTGCCCATATGCACTGAGGCTGGTGGGTTCAAACCCTGCCCTGACCAGCTAAAACAAGAATGACAATTGCAACCAAAGAATAGCTGGGCGTGTGGCAGTGCCTGTAGTCTCAGCTACTTGGGAGGCTAAGGCAAGAGAATCACTTAAGCCCAAGAGTTTGAGGTTGCTGTGAGCTGTGAGGTTACGGCACTCTACTGAGGGCAACGTAGTGAGACTCTGTCTCAAAAAAATAAAATAAAATTTCTTCCTCAGAACCGTTAGAGGTTAAAATGAAAATCTGAATTAATGAGAATTATTAAGTTAAGCAGGTTCTATAGCTGAGACCAAAGCCAGAACAAAGGTATCTTAGATTCTGAGGTTTCCTGATAAATTGTAGTTACTCTGAGTATATTCAGATACTTATTACATTCCTTAAACAACACCACTGAAGGCTTGGTGCCTGTGGCTCAAGTGGCTAAGGTGCGAGCCACATACACCTGAGGTGGCGGGTTTGAATCCAGCCCGGGCCCATGGAACAACAATGATAGCTGCAACCCAAATATAGCTGTCATTGTTGTTTGGCGGGTCCGGGCTGGGGTGCAACCCAAATATAGCCAGGTGTTGTGGCGGGCACCTGTAGTTCCAGCTACTTGGGAGGCAGAGGCAGGAGAATAGCTTGAGCCCAGGAGTTGGAGGTTGCTGTGAGCTGTGATGCCACGGTACTCTACTTAGAGTGACAGCTTGAGGCTCTGTCTCAAAAAAAAAAATAACACCACTGAATAAATTATAGAAATGAATTAAAGATTATCCAGGAAAACTCTCACCCAGAGAGTTTATTCAAACCTTTTCAATATAAACGCTATTGTGCTTGTTGTCTTGGACCAGTAAAAGGAAGCTCTGAAATGCACAAACCGGCTCACACCTGTGGCTCAAGTGGCTAAGGTGCCAGCCACATACACCTGAGCTGTCCCACCAAAAACAACAATGATGGCTGCAACTAAAAGATAGCCAGGCATTGTGGCGGGTGCCTGTAGTCCCAGCTACTTGGGAGGCGGAGGCAGAAGAATCTCTTGAGCCCAGGAGTTGGAGGCTGCTGTGAGCTTTGATACCATAGCACTCTACCCAGGGCGACAGCTTAAGGCTTTGCCTCAAAAAAACAAACAAACAACAACAACAACAAAAATGTTGAAATGCACAAACCCTGGTGAATTATAACCCCGTTAGTCCACTATATCTAGAGCATTTTAATATGATTATCAGCAAATTTCCACATAATTTTGGTATTGTCTCAGGTTTTGCCTGTCATCAACTATAGAAAAGTAGCAGGTACCAATTATATTGTGCAAAGAACCATGTAATTTTTCCCCGTAGACTAAAATAAACCATATTTGTATCTCTACTTTTACACTCTGAAGTGGTTAGGTTTCTCCCCCCTGCCCCCCACAGTTTTTGGCCAGGGCTGGGTTTGAACCTGTCACCTCCACCATGTGGGGCTGGCGCCCTACTCCTTTGAGCCACAGGCGCTGCCCCAGGTGGTTAGGTTTTTAGGTGACATGATGACATGTCTCCTCATCTTCCACTATAGAAAAGAAACACATTTTAGGCTCGGTGCCTGTGGCTCAAGTGGCTCAGGTGCCAGCCACATACACCTAAGGTGGCGGGTTCAAATCCAGCCCAGGCCTGCCAAACAACAATGACGGCTGCAACCAAAAAATAGCTGGGTGAGCTGTGATGCCATGGCACTTCACCCAGGGTGATAGCTTGAGTCTCTGTCTCAAAAAAAAAAAAAAAAGAAAGAAAGAAAGAAAGAAAGAAAGAAAGAAACACATTTTAACTTAAAAATTACTAAAGTTGACTGGGAGTGATGGCTCTCACCTATAATCTTAATACTCTGGGAGGCTGAGGTGAGAGGATCACTTGAGCTCAGCAGTTCAAGACTAGCCTGAGCAAAGAGAGAGCTCATCTCTACTAAAAATATAAAAATTAGCCAGGTTTAGTGACATGGGCCTGAGATCCCAGCTACTGAGGAGACTGAGGCAGGAGGGTGGCTTGAGGGTAGGCAGGAGGGTAGCTGTGAGCTAGGCTGAGGCCATGACGCTCTAGCCTAGGCAACAGAGTGAGACTGTCTTGAAAAAAGAAAAAGAAAAAGGAAGAGAGAAGTTATTTGGAGAAATAAAATTATTTAAAGAAATTAAAAAATAAAGGCTGGGCATGGTGGCTCACGCCTGTAATCTTACCACTCTGGGGGGCTAAGGCATGTGGAGTGTCTGAGCTCATGGGTTTGAAGCCAGCCTGAACAAGAATGAGACCCTGTCTCTAAAAATAGGTGGGTGTTATGGCCGGTGCCTGTAGTTCCAGCTACTTAGGAGACTGAGGCAAGAGAATCACTTGAGCCCAAGAGTTTGAGGTTGCTGTGAGCTATGACTCATGGCACTCTACTGAGGGCAACAAAGGGAGACTCTGTCTCAGAAAAAAAAAAATTAAAAAATAGGTGGCACCTGTAGCTTAGTGGGTAGGGCACCAGACATATACATTGAAGCTGGCAGGTCTGTACCTGGCCCAGGGCCTGCTAAACAACAACTGCAACAACAACAACAACAACAACCACGAAATAGCCGGGGGTTGTGGCCAGCACCTGCTAGTCCCAGCTACTTGGGAGGCTGAGGCAAGAGAATCACTTAAGCCCAAGAGTTGGAGGTTGCTGTAAGCTGTGATGCCATAGCACTCTACCAAGGGTGACATAGTGAAACTCTGTCTCAAAAAAAAAATTACTGAAAAAATATAAAAATTACTAATGCCAAGTGTACTAATAAAAAAAAATCTAAGGGCAGCACCTGTGTCTCAGTGGGAAGAGTACTGGCCCCATAAACGAGGGTGATGGGTTTGAACCAGCTCTGGCCAAACTGCAACAAAAAATAGCAGGCGTTGTGGTGGGTGCCTGTAGTCCCAGCTACTCGGAAGGCTCAGGCAAGAGAATTGTCTAAGCCCAAGAGTTGGAGGTTGCTGTGAGCTGTGATGCCACAGCACTCTACTGAGGACGATAAAGTGAGATTCTATCTCTAAAAAAAAAAAAATCTAAAATGAAAAGCAAATCCCTTAGTTTTATTATTCCGCGTTTTTCACAGCTTTGTTTATTATTTGTTTATTATTATTTTTTCAGCAACAGGGTCTTGCTCTGTTGCATAGACTGGAGTGAAGTGATGTGATCATAGCTCACTGCAACCTCCAACTCTTGGGCCCAACTGATCCTCCTGCTTCAGCCTTCTGAATAGCTGGGAGTACAGGTGTTCACCATCACACCCAGATAGTTTCAGATTTTTTTTTTTTTTTTTTTTTTTTTTTTTAGACAGAGCCTCAAGCTGTCGCCTTGGGCAGAGTGCCATGGCATTACAGCTCACAGCAACCTCCAACTCCTGGGCTCAAGCGAGTCTCCTGCCTCCGCCTCCCAAGTAGCTGGGACCACAGGCGCCCGCCACAACGCCCGGCTATTTTTAGTTGCAGCCGTCATTGTTGTTTGGCGGGTCCGGGCTGGGGATTCAAACCCACCATCTTAGGTGTACGTGGCTGGCGCCTTAGCCGGTTGAGCTATAGGCGCCGAGCCGAGGTCTCATGTTTCTGTGAGCTATAAGGCCATAGCACTCTACTCAAGGCAAGGGAGTAAAGACTGGCTCTTTAAAAAAAAAAATGCCTATAGTCCCAGCAGCTACTTGGGAGGCTGAGGCAAGAGAATTACTTAAGCCCAAGAGTTTGAGGTTGCTGTGAGCTGTGACAGCACTGCACCCAGGGCAACAGCTTGAGAACACATGGCTGAACACAGTGGCTAAAGCCTATAATCCTAGCACTCTGGGAGGGAGAGACAGGTGGATTGCCAGGCACTGTACAGAGTACCTGCAGTCCCAGTTACTTGTGAGGCTGAGGCAGGAGAATCACTTGACCCCAGGAGTGTCAGATTGCTGTGAGCTGTGATACTATACCACTGTACGGAGAGCAGCAGCGACTGTCTCAAAAAAATATATATATATACCTCTTCTACAAAAAAAGGAGGGGGGGTGGGAAACCTAAAGGTGATTTAATCCACAAACAACACTTTACTTTTAGTTCTGTGGCCACTGAACTCACTCAATACTAGCTCTTATACAAGCAGGCAAAAACAGACAAGTTCCTAAGACCCCATAAAGAGAAGTTGCCACGTTGAAAACAATGGGGACCTGCTTTAAGGAGAGTGCCTTTCAACAGGAAGTACCGCTGGCACCCAAAGGATGAAGCCAGTCATGGGAATGACATAAAAAAACCCAGATAGCAAAGAGGAGAAATTAAGTTTGACATGACCTGGACAGTAACTGGAGGACTGGGGATTTCTTCAACCTTAGGGTCCCCTTTATCTCCAGAACTTAGTAATACCTACACTTATAGGTTGGCATTAAAATGCTCCTCTCCCAATGCAGGCATGGTCCTCAGTTGCTGACTTCACAGATTCCAGGTCACCTAGGAAATCTCTCCTCGTTTTCTGATTACTCCTATTTCCTCTATTCTTCCCTGACTTGCCATTAAAATAGCAATACAGGGATTAAAAAAATGGACAAACCCCGACTTGGCACCTGTGGTTCAAGCGACTAAGGCACCAGCCACACATACTGAAGCCAGCAGGTTCAAATCCTGTCCGGGCCTGCCAAACAACAACAATGGCTGCAAGCAAAAAATAGCCAGGTGTTGTGGTAAGCACCTGTAGTCCCAGCTACTGGGAGGTGAAGGCAGAAGAATCGCTTGAGCCCAGGAGCTGGAGGTTGCTGTGAGCTGTGATGCTACAGCACTCTACCCAGGGCAACAGTTTGATGATGTCTCAAAAAAAAATAATAATAATAATAAGACAACTCCCAAGGACCACTCATATTCAGGAACCTCTGCCTGCACTCTACCAGAGGTATAGGGGACAGAGTCTTCCTACCTGCCACCCTCACCCATCCACACTAAGTCTTGTGATCACTTCTGAGAAGGATTAAAATCCATACTGGCAAAAGGCTGAGGGTGTTTCCATGCATTCTGTCTGATGAAAGACCCACTACCCCAGAAGACCACAACATAGTCCTTAAAACCTTAAAATCCTACAACCATTGTTTATTGTACAGGTGATCCCCAACCCATATGATGGTCTTATCGGTAAGATTTCTGGTAGCGAGCTCGGGCACCAGGGCCTCCAAACTTTTTGGATTCACAGCGACGGGGGTCAGCTACAAGCAGGGTCCGGTCATACTGGATGAGGATGTCTTTAATCTCCTTCTTAGAAGCCTCGTCCACATCTGGAAATGAAAGCAGGGGTGGAGATTTAGATAATCACAGCAAAATCCTTGACTTGGTCCCCACAGACTCACCCATCTAATGGGAAGGACCAACTCTCACTCACATTTCTGGTAATAGGCCACCAGGGCTTTGGAGATGGACTGACGGATAGCTATTGAGAAAGAAACAATAAAAAGGATATGTGAACTTTATGAAGGCCAAAGACTAAAGTCTAGCTCCCAGAGCTATGTCCCATCCAAACATGCCCAGTTCCTGGGACTCACCATAAATTTGGGCCACATGACCACCACCTTTCACACGGACACGAATGTCTACACCAGCAAACCGCTCCTTGCCCAGAAGCAGAACAGGTTCCAGTAACTAGAGAAACAAGGATTATAAATTAAGGTTTTAAGCCAGAACCTAGGCAGCTTAGTCTTACTGCTAGGCATTCTTCTACTCTGTATGTTTTCTGCTACCACCAGCCTCAAAGAACTAGTGGAAAGGGGTCACATTATCATGAGCCCTGCTACAGAGCCAGGGGGGAAAGCATGATTTCAAGAAGCCCAACAAAAAACTGACATGGCAAGAAAGGTAACCTGATCTGGATGCCCTCCTACTTGTATCCCTTTCTGAACCTCAAATTCCCCATCTCCAAGACTGGTTCTTAGAAAGTTGAACATTGGCTCGCAGCCTATAGCTCAACTGGCTAAGGCGCCAGCGACGTACACCTACGGTGGCGGGTTCGAATCCCCAGCCCGAACCCGCCAAACAACAATGAAGGCTACAACCAAAAAATAGCCGGGCGGGCGCCTGTGGTCCCAGCTACTTGGGAGGCAGAGGCAAGAGACTCGGTTGAGCCCAGGAGTTGGAGGTTGCTGTGACCTGTAATGCCACGGCACTCTACCCAGGGCAACAGTTTGAGACTCTTGTTTGAAAAGCAAAAAAAAGGCAAAAAGAAAAAAGCAATGGCTTTCAAGAATACATCTTTATACATGGCAAGAAGCTTACAGAAAGAACCTTAATTTACCTTCAAAACAATGCTTCAAGACAAAAACTATGACCACATTACAGATGGTGAACCCACACCATCTATAAAATGGTCACTGATCTGAAATTAACATACTGAAAAGCAAACACCCAGACCCTAGTCTTTCCATTCTGAGCCAAAGACACTAAAAGACCCAAACAGGGAGCTAAGAAAACCCTTTCACAGGTAGAAATTTTAAATCACTCAAATTCAAGTTCTTTTGATACTTATCAAGCGGCAAATTATCCAGAACCTGCTTGAGATATCCTACACAGACTATCGTTAATACCAGCTCTCAACTTCCAAGAGCTTTATCTCCATCTCCAAGAGTCCTCCACTCAACGCCCATCCCGGATTCCAGCACCTTGTACTGCAGTGTGCGCGGCTCGATCATCTCCAGGGGCCGCCCGTTCACCTTGATGAGGCCATTACCACGTTTGCAGTGCGCCACGGCTGTGGCGGTTTTCTGTGGAAAGACAAGAGACAGCGGAGCCGCGTGAGATTCAGGCCTTAGTTCCCAGGCCTACTCCAGATCCCTCCCATCGGCTTCTTCCAGTCTCCGGCTTCTACTGACTTGTCATATCCCGTGTCTGGCCTACCTTGCGTCCGAAGACCTGCACCGACTGCAACGGGCCCTTGGACGGCATGGCTACGGGCGTAGACGGTGCTCACCGCGCGGCTCCACAACCGGAAAAGGAAAGCTCAGGGCTACCCTGGCCGATTTTCAGGGTCTACGCAAGCGCCTTGAGCGCGGCGTCGCGACAAGATGGAGCTTTACGGCTCTTGTTGTAACTCAAGGGCGTGGCCTGTGATTAGCGGCGGGAAGGTCGTCAAGCGCTCAAGGGGGCGGGACGTGGGAGGCGGAAGGGGTGGCACAGGTGGGTGAGCACAAGAGTGTGTTAAGGGCTCGGCGCCTATAGCTCAACCGGCTAAGGCGCCAGCCACATACACCTAAGGTGGCGGGTTCGAATCCCCAACCTGGACCCGCCAAACAACAATGACAGCTGCAACCAAAAAATAGCCAGGCGTTGTGGCGGGCGCCTGTGGTCCCAGCTACTTGGGAGGCGGAGGCAAGAGACGCGCTGGAGCCCAGGAGTTAGAGGTTGCTGTGAGCTGTAATGCCAGGGCACTCTACCCAGGGGTACAGCTTGAGGCTCTGTCTCAAAAAAAAAAAAAAAGAGTGTGTTAAGGGAGGAGGCAGTAGGGTTAGTGTTCTAGCTGTCAAGCTCCTGACCCAGCCCCCAGCTTGGACAGATATGTTGTTCACTGCTGTCTCCAGCACCTAAAACACTGACTGGAACACAACCAACAACAAATGATGGTGATAATGATGATGACGATAGTGATAATGCTGATTACAACTGCACTTAAATAGTGCTTACTCTGTGCCAGGTGCTAGTCTAAATGCTTTGAACAATAATACGTGCCTACTTCTTTACTCTTCACACCAACCTTGTAAGCGCTGTAAGGTAGACAGGGCCACCATTTATAGATGTGAAGGTTATACACTGCAAAAGGATCCCACATCTACAAAGACAGTACTGTAGTCACATTCTGGGCATGATAGATTTGCGTATTTGTCAATTTCCAGCAGGTGTCAGTAAAGCATCTTGTTCTAATAAAATCAGCACTTAGAAGTATCTCAAGGAATTGAGTGCCTTTTTCTAACTTCCCCCCAGGTACAGCATGGGCCAGTGTCAGTCCTTAAGGTAGGAATTTTTCAGTGCTCCATTTTACAGATGATAAAACTAAGGCACAGAGAAATGAAGGGGCTTTTTGCAGGCCACAAGAAATCTTGGGAGTAGGGTTTTGGGATCGGGCCCTTTGTGTAAGATAGCAGGTCACTCTGTCCCCACAGGTATGTCCTGCTGAGACTAGGCTGCTTCAGGCTGGAGCTGTCTGTAATTGGGTTTGAGGAGGGCCCATCTGTGAGTATCGCTATGTTCCATCTACAGTGCCTGCTGGATGCCTGGGTGAGTGGCCAGACAGGGCCCTTGCCTACCCCGTGAAGGATATTCCCAGAAACCTGTCTCCCTCTTCCTGGCCAAAATCTTGGAATTATTACGGGGAGGTTGTGCTCAGCACCTTCTCACAGCATGAGCCTCATAAGACACAGACTCCCAGGTACTCCAGAGAAGCTGGGTAGAATGAAGAGGAGGAAACCTGGTGTCCAGCCCCACCTCCAAACCCTGCTTTCTCTTCCTTCTAGGCCAGAAGACCCACCTGGAGCTCCAGGAGCCAACAGGAAGAGGTGAGGAGGAGGTTGGGTAAATCATCCGCACCTTCCCCCATGCTCCCTCTTTTTCAGATACTCTCCTTTTCTCTCCCCTTCTAGGAAGGGACAGAGCAGTGCACAAGTGTCTGCTAGCCTCATCTCCATCCGTTGAGGACAAAGAAAGTTCTGTGGCTCACATCCCTGGCAGCAAATAATTACAATCTGGAGAACTTTAAGTAATATTGATTGCTAGACCCCAACCCAGAAAACTTGATAATTGGCCTCTGGAGGAGCCTGAGCATCTGTTATTTTATTTATTTATTTATTTTTTTTGAGACATAGTTTTACTTTGTCACCCTCCATAGAGTGTGGTGGCGTCATAGCTCACAGCAACCTCCAACTCTTGAACTCAAGTGATTCTCTTGCCTCAGTCTCCCATGTAGCTACGAATACAGGTGCCCACCGCAATGCCCAGCTATTTTTAGAGGCGGTGTCTCACTCTTGCTCAGGCTGGTCTCAAACCTGTGAGCTCAGGCATCTGCATCTGTATTTATTTGTTTATTTATTTATTTTTTGAGGTTTTTGGCCTGGGCTGGGTTTGAACCCGCTAGCTCCAGCATATGGGGCCAGCGCCTTACCCCTTTGAGCCACAGGCACTGCCCAGCATCTGTATTTTTTTTTTTTTTGAGACAGAGCCTCAAGCTATCCCCCTGGGTAGAGTACCATGGCATCACAGCTCACAGCAACCTCCAACTCCTGGGCTCAAGCGAGTCTCCTGCCTCAGCCTCCCAAGTAGCTGGGACTACAGGCG
>CAUYTI010063496.1:0-25068 GCA_963575145.1 Galago senegalensis | reverse complement strand
GCTAAATTTACAATGGCCAAAATGTGGAAACAGCCTAAATGCCCACCAACCCAGGAATGGATTAACAAGCTGTGGTATATGTATACCATGGAATACTATTCGGCCATTAAAAAGATGGAGACTTTACATCTTTTGTATTAACCTGGATGGAAGTGGAACACATTATTCTTAGTAAAGCATCACAAGAATGGAGAAGCAAGAATCCTGTCCTCAATTCTGATACGAGGACAATTAATGACCTAGTACATGGTGGGAGGTGGATGAAGCGGAGACCAGAGAAAGGGAAGAAGGGGGGTGGGTGGTCATGGTGTGTGACATACCTTTTGGGGGTGGGACACAATTATAAAGGGATTTTAGCAAATGCAATCAGTGTAACCTGGTTCTTTGTACCCTCAATGAATCCCCAAAAATAAAAAAGAAAACTATATAAATGTTTGGATTAATGCAATGAAAAATGCATGACCACTGTAGTTCATCAGAACATTTTGTTGACCTTGGCAAAACATTTATCTATAGACAGTTCATTCCTTCCCACTCACCTTTATGACTCTGTCAACCCTCTCAAGATCACCACCTAATAATTTTCATCTAGCCTAGTTCTCCCACAGATGAACGCATCAGCTTATTGCAAAGGTTAATTTATCAAGAATCCACTTCTTTGCATTCTGCCTCATTGTATACATCTGAAAATATCCTAATTTTTTGACATAAGTGCTTAAACTCATTATATATCTTCTTCACCAGTCACATGGAGCAATGTAGGATGATGTCTGAATTTATAATATTAATAATAATAGGTTATTATAAATATATTGTGTGCCAACCACTGTGCTTACTATTTCACATTTGGAGGAGCACCATAGCCCAGTGGTTAAAGTGACAGATTTAAACTGCCTGTTTTGAAATCTTAACCAATTATTCTGCAGAGTTGTTGATATGGGCAAGTTGTTTTACCTCTCTGTGCCTTAATTTCCTCATTTGCAAATAACAATACTGCCTAATAGGGCTATTATGAAGATTCAGTGAATTACTAATAGTGTCTGGTGTTTGTTAAATAAAATGTCCTTACATGGATTAAGTACTTCACATCTTAAATACTTATGTGTTTAATACTTGAATCTCAATAAACTTTTAGTTATTATTAACCTGACTTTAGGTATATTATTTTTTGTAATATTGATGTGGTTGATAACTAAGAAACAGAATGAAAGAGGCTCAACACCTAAAGGTCGGGCTTCACCAGACCTTTCACTTTCTTTGACCAGTCACAGGGATGGATGGATGTTTTTATAATAGCTAGAGAAAGGTCAGGGAATGGGCTTGGTTATCTGAGAATGTGAGAATGAATGGTGTCTTTTTAGGAATTTTCTCTGTTCTTTTTCACATTCTCTAATTGTACTCACTTTGGTGATCCATCCTGGGACTTTCTCTGGCTCAATCAGTATAAAGAAAAATACAGTTGCATATTCTGTGACCTTTTGGTACCTTTTCATGATAACCCCTGGGGTCACAATGCACAGTTTGAGAAATACTGGTTTAAGCTATATTTTCTCTGCTTGTTGATGAGTGTGTCATATGGGACAAAATCAAAGGCCATCCTGAGGTTGAAATGTATTGCATTCATTGCTTTTCTGCTATCTACAATGTCTTCTGCTCTGTCAGCAAAGGCTATTAGATTGTTCTTTGATAATTTGCTCTTCTAACTCATGTTAGCTATTACCCTGCGATCTTACTGTTTACAAATTGATTTTCTGATGATATGCTCCAACATTCTTACATGCACTGAAGTTATCATGAATTGGTCTATAATTTCTAGCATTTATTATACAACAACTTTTTAAACAGATCTCTATAGAACCTCTCTTGTATGCTTTGAGCATCTCTCCCATCATCCCTAAGTTCTCAGGATGACTCAGCCAATTCGTTATTTCACTGCAAGATGATTGTTGTCAGCTCCACTGAGATAAGCACATAGAAGTGTTTTAAGTGATTAGACTTTTTACTACTTGTACTTTATCTTTTTATCCTACCATTTTATCTCTCTCTCTCATTCCCTCCTTTTTCTCCCCCCTTTCCATCTTCCCTTCTCTTTCTTTTGCTATACAAGTACAAATAAAGGCCATGTGAAAAATTACTCACTATGGACTTTCTTTAATTTCCTATTCCTTATCATGATGAAATATTAATAGTGCCTGCTGTATGACGTACAATAATGATTGTCGCCCACCATGTTTTTAAAAAGAAGCCTTATCTCTCAGTGATATATGCTAAAACATTTAAGTTTGAAATTGTATAATATTTGAAATGCTTTTCAAAGTAAAGCAGAGTTTAAAGTGAAGGCAATTTCCAGTATATGATATAAATTGGAGGGCCCAGAAAAACAAGTGTTTACTGAATATTTCGTCTCAAAGCAGGTTCATAGAAATCCCAACTGTGGAGTTATAAAGGGAACTGAGAATGGTCCGTGTATGACATTGTAATAATATTTCGGACGTCTGGATTAATACTTAAATTTATTCAGAAGATTTTATTCAAGTGTGCTGGGGAAGAAAATGCTCAGTATGAAAACGTGGCTGATATTTCTCAGTTCTTGATCTTCCTCTGCACCTTCTGTGTCTCCACCACCATATACGTCACTGCTATTTTATTTGTCCAAATGCTAATTTTTCTTTAAGTTCAGATACCGTCTCTCCCAGAAGCATCATGTAGTTCCCTTATGTAGGCAGGACTCTCTCTTGACCTCTTTTATAGCACTTCCATGCCCTACAACGTCTTGTAGCTAAGTACGAATGTCCATATTCATATTCTCTACTTAAAATGATTCTGAAGGACAGGATACATTCTAATTCAGTATGTCTTTGTGTCTGGTGCATTTCTAGGAACACCTCAATAAATAGATGTCTGCTAAATGAACAAATAAGTGAATAAATGGTGAGTACAAAAGTTGGAAGAAAAGGAAAGGCAAATGCAAAAAAAAAAACAACAAATAGTTCCCAAACCCAGCATCACTTTAGATTTCTGCTGTCTTCATAGATGAAAAGGTTCTTGTAGACTTAATTAACAATAAAAACTTCATCAACTCATAACAGCAGCTAATTTTTGTCCCTGCCTTTCTACAGAACATTGTCTCTTTTTTCAACAGCAGATCAATGGCCACATTTTGTAGAATGGTTTGTTCGTAAGCTGTCAACATTCAAATAGCTCTTTTGTACATAAAGCAAGATAAACTGAAGTTGGAATTGGCTATCCGGAAAGTTAAACTACTTCTCTAAATACCGAATGCATGTTTACTGCTTCATGAGCCTGTTGGCAGTTTCCCTAAAATGACCAACATTAGAGCCATGTAAACATTTTGAAGATTACACCACAGACATTCTTGTCTTTTCTCTTCTGTAGTGATTACTATAATGTGTTCATTATGGGAAAGCACGCCCCAACAATGCCTCACTGAATTTTAAGGGAGCAGTGGTTGGGAGAAGTGCTGTGCATCCAACAGCCATTAAGAAACCAAGATGTGTGAACCAAAACTTATCATCAAAGAAGTTAAGTTGCATTTAAGTCTCAGGGTACATATACTGTTTGGAGTAGTTCCTATTCTGCTGCTAAATATCTTGGTGACTGGAATACAAGCTGCCAGAAATTTTTACATTATTTGCTTTCAAAATTATATAGAATGACAAAATTGGCACACAGCAAACTAAGAGGTACTTGCTCAGGATTTTTTAAACTTGGAAATGTAATTATTGCTACTTTATCAGAAAGAAAAGGGAAAAGAAACATCTTTTGTTTTTATATATAGTATGTGATAATGAAAGAGGTAAACATCAGGCCCTGAACATCCTCTTTATTTTCACAGTCTTGTTAGATAGATAGATGAGGCAGGGATTAGCCATTTCCTCCCCAAACCATTTAGTTTGGTTTAGAACTAGAGTGAGCAAGGCATCTGGGGTTGCAAAATGTAAGGATGCTCTCAGGTTTCTGCGAATACCAATCCTGCACTTTCATGACCCTGAACTGGCATGACCCTGAATGTGAGTGGCTCCTTACATTTTACATCCGTGGTGACAGGGTTGCCACATCCAAATCTCAACAATGTGATTGCCTTGCTGGGCAGTTAGACTACATTTCCCAGCCTCTCAAATTAGGGTTGATGTTGTGACTGATTTCAGTCCAGAAGAATACAATAGAAGAACTATGTCCCTTTCAGTCTTGATCTACAAAATTCTCTAAAGTTTTCTGATGAGGGAGGGGGATTGCTCACACCTAATGGGCACAATGTAGGGGTATATGATATACCTCTTGGATGCAGGACACAACTACAACAGGGAGTTAACCTAACATATGTAAACATTGAACCTAATTGTTTGTACCCTCATATTGATCTGAAATTTTAAAAAATAAAGTTTTCTGATGATTATTTGTAGTTGTCAACTTGACTGGGCTAGGGAATGCCCAGATAGCTGGCAAAACACTACTTCTGGGTATGTCCATGAGGGTGCTTCTGGAAGAGATTAGCATTTGATTTAATAGACTGAGTAAAGATCCACTTTCACCAAGGTGGGTGACATGACCCAATCTCTTGAGGGCCCAAATGGGAAAAAAAATTTGGACAAAAGATGAATTCTCTCTCTCTCTCTTTTTGAGTTGGGACATGCATTTGCTTCTGCCCTGGGACATCAGATCTCCTCTGCTCTTGGGTCAAGGCTTACATCAGCTGTCTCCCTAGTTGATAGGCCTTCAGCCTGAATGGGAAGTTACATCAGTAGCCCTCCTAGTTCTGAAGTCTTTGGACTTGAATTGAATTATAGCATTGGCTTTCCTGTTTCACTAGCTTGTCAGCACCATGAGGTGGATATTCTAGACCTTCTTAGTGAAGTGATATAACTCTCAGAATAAATCTCTTACAGATGAATATATATATGTGTCATATTAGGGATATATATACACACACATACACTTTCTCTCAAAGTATGTGCATGTGTATATACATTTTATTGGCTCGATTCTCTGGAGAACCTTGACTAATTCAAGCACTGTACTCCATGCTTTTTTCCATCTGCCAACTGATTAGAGAGGGCATCAAGTACGTAAGAAAGGATGGAGCCACAGTTTGGAGGGAACCTAAGTCACCTGAGTTGCTACATAGAGATATGCTCAGGATAGCAGGCCAACCAGGGACACCCAGGACAGATACTTGAGAGAATGAAACTTTTATTATTTTAAGAAACTAAAAAGAGAAAGTTGTTTGTCAAACAATTAGTCTACTCAGATTTATAGTAGGTATAATTCTCATTTGTTTTTGTTGTTGTTTGTTTAAGAGGAAACTAAGGCTCAGAGAACCTAAGTTAACTGTAGAAGGTCACACAGATCATGATGGTAGATCTAGGATTTGAGCACTAGTCCAACTGACTCCACACATTCTGTTATAGAAATCACTAGAGGTGATTGCAGAGAATACACTTAATAAAGTTAGTGACCATTTACAACTATGTGTCCAAGATGCTGTGTGATATGTGATAGTTTCTGAAACACATTCAACCTTAGAAGTTTTAAGTTGGAAAATAAAAATGGCATTGTTCTTTATGCAAATCATTTAAAATAGGTAAATTTGTTACTAAAATGCATCCCTGTTTGGATTTGAGCTGTTCCAGAAATTCCGCACTTCCCCCTCCCCCTCCCCCCCACACAACAGCCCCTATTTCAACTTTGGGTCACTAGATCCTGCCAACTTCCAGAGGCTTCCTGGTTTTGGTTTACATTAAATTCAGCCACAAATTGTGGCCAAAAAAATTTTTTTTTGATGTAATAATAAGATGTTATAGTAAAAAAAAATTCCCTCTTCTTTATTAATCCCCAGATTTTATTGGCAGAAACTTATATCAAATAGTGAAACCTATAGTATCTATCTGTTACCCTTACAAAAGAGAGCTCATTTAGAGATCTATATTCTGCAACATAAATACATACACAGGATCTGTCTGGTTTTTGTGGGGTGGGAGGCAAGCCAGTTAAAAGGGAGCCACATGGGAAGGCAGGACAGGAGAACACCTGAGGAAGGCTGCTGTCATCTCATTCTGCAGGACATTCACATGTCGTCTGACAATGAGTTCTTTGATTTTTCTCTCTTCAAAGCAAATCAACAGGGAGAGATATGGGTTTAAAAGTAAAAATGATTTTAATAAATAATTCTATGGTGGTTTTCCTCACGTTTCCTAACCAGAAATGTAAAAATTCTACAATTCTTCCCACCATCCCTTTTTAAAAAATTGACAGATAAAAATTATTTAAACATTTCTATATTGATTTTTAATGGAAATATAAATAATATAATTTATATATTAATATAATATGATTAATCCCCCCTTATCCTTGAAGGACATGTTCCAAGATCCCCAGTGGCTACCTAAAATCTCAGTTGGTACTGAAGACTACATATGCTATTTCTTCCCATATTTACATATGTATGGTAAAGTTTAATTTATAAATTAGGCATAGCAAGAGATTAACAATATTACTAATAGAATGATTTCAACAATATAGTTTATAAAAGTTACATGGACTTAGTCTCTCTTTCAAAGTATCTCGTGACACTATATTCCACCTATTTTCAGACCACAGTTGACCACAGGTAATTGAAACCGTGGAAAGCAAAACCAGGCCTAAAGGGGAATGACTGTAAACATGCTTACCTAATTTAAGTAGGGAGATGATGTGGCTAATGAAAAGATCACAGCATTTGCTTATGAAAGAGTGGTTATGCTTCTGGTTTCTTCAAATACTGGATAAATAACAATAGGAAAATCACTACTTGTCTATAAGATCCAATTTCCCACTTGTAAATTGAACAGATTAGTGATAATCTAAATCACAAGATATAATGATATGGATATCCTTATGATAAAATTTATCATGGAGAATTAAGTTGGACCAGGTACGTGCTTAATAAATATATTATTATTATTTTTTTTATTTTTTCCCATTTCTGTTATCCAGAGTATTTGTTTTTTTCATTTTGTTTTGTTTTTGAGACAGGTCTCACTCTGTCACTTAGACCATTAGAACACAGTGGTGTCATATCTCACAGCAACCTCAAACTCCTGGGCTCGAGAGATCCTCTTGTCTCAGCCTCGCAAGTAGCTGGGACTACAATACATGCCACCACACCCAGGTAAATTTTCTACTTTTTGTGCAGATGGAGTCTCACTCTTGCTCAGGTTGGTTTCAAACTCCTAATCTCAAACAATCCTCCTGTTTTGGCTTTTAAAAGTCCTAGAATTTGAGGTGTGAGCCACTACTCCCAGCCATATTTTCCATGTTTTGCTATCACAATAAATTGATGTGTATACTCATACAGAGTATAATGGGGTATCTTTTTAAAGGGGCTCTGCTTACTTGGGTTGATGGGCGAAAGTACTGCAATTTTGTGGTTTTCAGGGGGAGTGATCTTCTCCACTTACCCTGGGAACTACAAGATGCTTATATTGTTCTGTTCTGTGTCCTTGGTATCTAGAAAAGAGCTTTCTAAAAAGTTATATATTCCCAGAGTTCTGTTGAGATTCATTATTCATTACACTAAGTAATTTTATCCACTCTTAAGTTTCGAATCATTACACTGAAGAATCTAAAGTACATATATTCTGACTGGACACCTACCCCTTCCCACACCCAACCAACTGCCTGTGGACAGATCATATTGAATTTTCTGCAAATATTCTTAAACTCAGCAACCAACAGTGATCTTCATACCTTCTCTCAAATGTCTGCTCTTTCTCTTTTATATTTGAGCAAATGATGAAAATGTTCTTCATGTAGGGCAGGCATCAGCACACTATAGCTCAAGACCCAAAGTTGGCCCACTGTGAATGTGGCACATTTGCAAATAAAGTTGTGTTGGAGCACAGCCATTCCCAAACACTAACATATTTTCTCTGGTTGCCTTTGCCCTTACTGCAGAAGAGCTGAGTACTTGTAACAAAGCTCTTATGATCCATAAAGACTAAAATATTTACTATCTGACCTTTGAAAAAAAAAGTTTGTCACCCTGAATTAAGATAATCAGGGTAGAAATCCAAGAGAGACCATTGATATCCTCCCATGCCTTTCCTTCATTCCCTCATCCAATTAATTTCCACATCCAATAAAATTTACCTCCTAACTAGCTCTCCAGTTCTGCCTCTGCTTCAATTTCCACCATCACTGTGATATTGATTAACTTTATTCAGACTATTATAATATGCTACCTGGATTTTCTGACATTATTATTATTTTTAAGGTTATAGCACCCAGTATTCCCCAGCAATCTACAGTTACTAACAAGGCCCCAATCCTCCTTGGTTTTGAGATCAGATGAGATCAGAAACATTCAGGGTGGTATGACTGCAGACCCTGACATGTTCTTAATCATATTAAACTGTTCTTTACACTCTAGTCAGAACTATCTATTTAAAAAAAAAAAAACCTGATTCTATCCTTATAAATTTTTTTGTTGGGTCTCTAAAATCCAGAGGGTTAATTATTCTTGCCATAATATTGCCTACAATTACTGGGCAAATTTAAGTCACACCAGCTTCATCATCCCCCATTCTCTGCTATAATTTTCTTCTTTACAATCATGAAATTACCTACTGTTCCCCTGAACACAGTTCACTATTCTCACTTGGATTTACATCTTTGTTCTTGCTGGCCTTTCTGGAGCGCCATCCCATTCTAAATTTTAATTCACTTAATATACAGTTATATTTTAATTTTTACCTCTAGATTCCTTCATTGAGATAATCAGGTGGGTCAAATCTCTCATCTGCCCTGACATAGCATAGTACTGAATAAATCACATTTTCAGCCTTCCATTTGTAATTTCTGAAGTAAGCTTCTACTCATTCCAGTTTTACTTTCTGCCAGACTCTGAATTTTCCTGTCAAATGATTAAAGTGGAATTTATCTCAGCCTTACCTCTAGGGGATAGGCTCTGATCATCTTGAGGAAATCAGTTTATTCCATCTTCCTCATTGCAGTGATAACTTTATCTCATTCTTTTCCTTAAGAAAGACCAGAGGCTTGGCTCAGTGGCTCACACCTGTAATCCCAGCACTCTGGGAGGCTGAGGCTGGTAGATGGCTTGAGCTCAGGAGTTTAAGACCAGCCTGAGCAAGAGCAAGACCCCATCTCTACTAAAAATAGAAAAAACTAGCTGGGCATGGGAGCACATGCCTATAGTCCCATCTACTCCAGAGGCTGAGACAAGAGGATTGCTTAAGCCCAAGATTTTGAGGTTGCTGTGAGTTAGGATGCCACTATACTCTACTCAGAGTATAACAAACAAATAAACAAAAATAAAAACAGAAAACTCAAGCCTAAGGCACCTACAGATGGCAGGTGGCACTACCCTGAATTATAACAGTAAATCCTCATTACAAAGTATTAAATACTGTAAGGATAGACACTATGCTTTACTCATTTTTATTTCTTCAATGTCTCATGAAGTCTTTGCCTCATAGATGATCAGAAAAAATGTTTTCTTAACTAAAAAATACATTGATAGCAAAGCTGGAAATTATCTTACTTAACTCAATACATTTACTCAAATTAAATTGACCTTCCCTTATGTGTTGAAAACTATATAAATTCACAACTATTAAACTAGTTCATGTGACCAACAATAAATAGTACATAGTAGGATTGTGACAGTCTCTTCTTATCTAGTCTTACTAGGAAATTACCATAGTGTTACACCCGTGAAAAATGTCACTCCCTTGTTTTTTTCAGTTCTTTATTTTTTTTTCTGGGCTGTACTATTTTCTAATCTTTTATCTCTTACACTGATCCATGGTCCAGTCAGCATTCTAGATAATACTTTTTCCACATGTTTAGTGTTTATACCCATTTTAAAATATTTTTATTATTCCTGAAATTATTCAAAAGTTCCATTTTAGGGGCAGACTATTGATTCAATGCATTTATACAGCTCTAGCTAATACAGGTCTAATATAATACTTCACGTGTTCAGGCAATACTGTCAATTCCACTGTTCACTTTGAATGATGTTTATTGCCTATTACCCTAAAAAGAAATTCTCTCTCGTAAGCCTGCACCAGAAGAACTTCATTATTTTACACTGCAACACTTTTTCACTCAGGAAAAATGTAAAGTCAGTTCAAATTTCTTTTTCTTCTTCTTCTTTCTTTCTTTTTCTTTTTTTTTTTTTTTTTTGACAAAGTCTCTCTTTATCTCCTGGGCTAACGTGCCGTGACCTCAGCCTAGCTCACAACTTCAAACTCCTGGGCTCAAGCGATCCTCTTACCTCAGCTTCCCAGGTAACTGGGCCTACAGGTATTCACCACAATGCCCAGCTAATTCTTGGTCAAGCTAGTCTTGAACATTTTTTTTTTTTAAAGTCTGAATCTCACTCTGTCACCCTGGCTATGGTGCTGTAGCATCATAGTTCACAGCAACCTCAAACTCCTGGGTTGAGGCGATTCTCCTGCCTCAGCCTCCCAAGCATCTGGAATTATAGGCGCTACCATATGGCCCAACTACTTTTTCTATTTTTAGTAGAAATGGGGTCTTGCTCTTACTCAGGCTGGTCTCGAGTTCCTGAGCTCAAGCAATTTACTCATTGCAGCCTGCCAGAGTGCTAGAATTACAGGCATAAGCTACTACACCCAAGCAAGTTCCAACTTCTTCTGGTCAAAATTACCATATGTATTTCTAACCAGTTTATGGTTTCAGCAACTTCTGCTTCAGTTCAGTAGATGTTGGTTGCTGTATCTTTCTGGGTGCACCTGTCTTTCCAGACATCAAGGTGTTAGTTTTCTCAGCTACCTCAGCTCTCTGAATAGCCTTTGATTTTCAATTTGTCCACTTTTTCTTACCAAGATGGCAGCGATGACATCCAACCTCTTTCCAAGTCAGAGCTAAAATCACAAGTTAGTCTAACCATTTTGAAGAGCAAGATTATTATTATTTGGGATTAAAGATAAACTTCCCTGCTTCCAATGAACTGCTAATCCTATTATGTTTTCAGTGTCACTAAGCATGTACCTCAGTTCCCAGGGACCATGATTTTAATATGTAAGAGTTCTACACCTAATGTACATAGTTATGCTATAAGAAATAAAAAAAAATTAAAAAAATAACAAAAAAGAGTTTCATACCTATTTTAAGGGTTTTAAATCCCAATCATATTCCCCAAAAAAGGAACAACTGCTTTCCCAATAGTTTTACCACTCATATGCTGGTCATGAGACCCATGATTAGCCAAAACATGGTCTAAAGAAAATGGCTTTGTTGTTAGGACCACCTACTATGGATGGCTCCACCCACAGAGAGAGATTTGACTCAACCGGTGAGAAGTTAGAAGGACAAAGGGAATGGAGGCACTGGTAGTGTGAGAGGTCACTGAAAGGATGTGCCAACAGAGAACATTATAGAGAGGAGATGCAATGAGGGGTGGGGAGAGAATCACAACTGACCAAATAATGAGGGAGCAGAATATAAGAGTAGGCAGATGCTTTGAGGCAAACACAGAGGGTGCATGCAGTGCTGAGTAAAAGCAGCACAGATCCAGAGAACAGCCAAGAGTGAACACTGACTCCTTCCAGCAACATTCTAAGGTTCATGCTGTCCTGCTGTTGGAATCCCAGCAGGGACTGTGGGGTTGTGAGTGATACCCTACCTGTCATCAGCACCAAGTCTCACATCAGTGAAGCTCAACTCTATCTGCTGACATTGAGGTCTATTTGGTCTGTTTTCCTGATTTATTGGGGGCTGGAGGTGGGGTTCTTGTTTTCTATAAGACCTACTTGGCTAAAGGCTATGATTCTTTATTCCAAAATGTATCTATATAATAACGTGTACAATCATTTAAAATAACTTGATCATCTCTCTGCTCCATTACACTAAAAAAAATCTTATGAAGCAATTGTCATCTCAATTTTAGAGTTTATCTAGGGCAGCAAATTTGGCCAACATATCAAATTGTAAGTAACAGAATGTTTTCTTTCATTTTTACCTAACATCTTTTCTATCTTCCATAGTAAGAAGTCTTTCATTTTTCTTTGTGGACTCCTAGATGTTAATTAATATGATAAAACAAATGTTAATGCAGTAGTGGGTGTTAATGGTGGGTTAATGTATGAGCCTTTCTTTAGATAACATATTTGCTTTTGAAAGGATTTTTTTCCACAGCAGAAAGGGAGGATGGAGTCAGATAAATAAATTTTGTCATGGTTATGATTAATGCAAGCCTATTTTTACCCAGGTAATGCTTTAGAGTATATTTTGGACACCCTACAAAAAAGAAGTTTATGCTACAACCTTCTATAACTGGGTGCTCCACCTGTTAGGAGTCAATAACTGGTAATTGAAAATATTTTAGTCAGATAAATGTCAGTTTGCTATAAAAAAGTCCCTCTATTTTCTGCATTTATTTCGTATCGCAAATTTCCAAGGCCTTTACTATTCATGTCTACATAGCTTGCTAGCGTTCTCTTAAATTCATTTACTTTTTGTAAGAGTCCACAATTGCATTTTGTCCATTAGCATATTACAAGTTATTATTGTGTGAGATAATAGGTGGGTATCCTGCCTATTAAACAGGTTTTCTCTCTGATTTGTCTGTTTGATGGAGGTTATCCAGTTTTAAAGATTTAAACTAATCTGAAAGATTAGTGAAAATTCAAGAACTTTTCAAAGATTTTTAGACAAGATTTAACCTAAAATTTAGAATACTTAAATTTTCACTTAATTTTTTGGGAACCACGCCTAATTACTAATGAAAGATTGCCTTCCTTCCCACCTTCCTTCCCCCTTCCCTTTCATTTGTAGCAGATGATTTCTTAAAACTGTGCTTGGAAAAGCCCTAATTATTCTGCAGAGGTTCTCAAGTTCGCACATAGCAAGGGGAAGACCTGCAGAAAGTGCAGTGACAAAAATCATTTGAAGAATGACTTCCACTACTTAACATACAAAATCTAAAACCACTGTCATGGAACATAATGTGGGAGATGACCATGAACTTCCAGTCCTAAAAATACTGAATAGCTACTACTGTGAGGAAATTGATATATCTGAATAAATATCCGTATGGCCACATAATTTAAAATCTAAAAATGAATGCCAGTGCTCTTTGTTTGAGCAGTTTCCTCATTTAATGTATTTTGACAATATGCTACGTTTATTTTCCAAAGAGCTGGAGGATCATTGTCATATGGCAAGTGATTTCACATGATGGTTCGACCTCCACTCAGGGAGTGGATCAAACTTTCACAGTGCCAGCCCATTAAGTCATTTTTGTTTCCTCCCTCAGTACTTGCCCTCCAAAATGCATACTCTGCAGGTTAATCCACAGGACATAGTGAAAATGCCCAAATGTTCTCCCGAGTAATCCAGCACTGCATACTGATCAATCAAAGAATATATGGTCTTGCATACTGATCAACCTTGAAAAATAAAGTTCACGAGCAAAGAAATAGAGAATGAAAGCAATAATCTACTTAAATTTGGACCTAAACACGATTTACCTGAAACACCCATACAATGTTACAGAAGTAGACATTGTTACATTTTGGGTTTTGTTTTAATTTTTATTTTCTAGGTAATTGCTTTGGATCTTTTCCTTCTGTAAGCATAGACCTTGGGAAGGTCATATTAGTCCTAAAAACCTGTAAAGGAGCAATTTGAAATACCATAAATAATAGAATATATGGGCACGTATTTATTAGGGTTCCTTAAAATAAAAATATAAATTAATCACCTATTTATATGGTTTCCAGCTATAGGTGATTATCACTGTGCAAAATATTGTGCCATGTATTCAATTTCTATAGAATTTATTTTAGCATGCTATGATTTATAATTCTATGAAGGCTCATCTATTGCAAAAACCTTTGGAGAAGTATGTAGTGAGAGCCAAATGGAAGAAAAATCTGCTTTTTAAGGAATATATAAATGCATCCTAAGTGCATGCCATTTGATTCATACACAGCAGTTTTAAAATGCAGCACACAGTTCACAAGCTATTGGTAGTCATACCTTTTTGAAAGTAGGATAAATATGTAATGGAATATTGGAAACTTTGATAAAGTATAATTGGTATCAAAAGTCAATAGTTATAAAAATTATTTATTGCTTACTTAGCCGGGCTTCTATAGTCTGTCTTTGCTAACATTTAAAGAGGCAAAACATTCACCCTCCCTCGATCTGACCTCCCTCCACTCCCATACCTCCTTCCTCCCTCCTTCATCTTGGGCCATAGTTGTTATGATCTATTCTTCATATGAAAGTGTGAGTGATTGTAAATTAGTTTCATGATAGTACTGAGTACATTGGATATTTTTTCTTCCATTCTTGAGATACTTTACTAAGTAGGATATGTTCCAGCTCCATCCATGTAAACGTAAAAGAGGTAAAGTCTCCATCTTTTTTAAGGCTGCGTAATATTCCATAGTGTACCTATACCACAATTTATTAATCCATTTATGGGTCGATGGGCACTTGGGCTTCTTTCATGACTTGGCTATTATGATTTGAGCTGCAATGAAAAATCTGGTGCAAATATCTTTGTTATAAAGTGATTTTTGGTCTTTTGGATATAAACCTAGTAGAGGAATTGTAGGATCAAATGGCAGGTCTACATTTAGATCCCTGAGTATTCTCCATACTTCTTTCCAAAAGGAACATATTAGCTTGTACTCCCACCAGCACTTTAAAAGTGTTCCCTTTTCTCCACATCCACATCAACATCTGTAGTTTTGGAATTTTGTTATGTGAGCCACTCTTACTGGAGTTAAACGATATCTCAAAGTGGTTTTGATTTGCATTTCTCTGATGATTAAAGATGATGAGCATTTTTTCATGTGTCTGTAGACCATGTGCCTATCATCTTCAGAGAAGCTTCTATTTGAGTCCCTTGCCCACAATGAAATGGGATTACTTGTTCTTTCTTATTAATAAGTTCAAGTTCTCTGTGGATACTGGCTATCAAACCTTTGTCAGAAGCATAACCAGCAAATACCCTCTCCCATTCTGAGAGTTGTCTGCTTGCTTTACTTACTGTGTTCTTGGCTGTGCAGGAGTTTTTAGTTTGATCAGATCCCAGTAATGTATTTGGTGTTGCTTCAGTTGCCCAGGGGGTTCGCCTCATAAAGTATCACACCTATGGTGCATAATGCAAGGGTACATGTCAGCTCTATTAATATGGAGTATAAATGTCTTAACATAATAATTAAGTAAACAAGATGAGGTATATATTAACCAGTGTGATGTAAGCATTCCTAATTCTATACGAAGTCAGCACATTGCACCCCATAAAGGCATTAATGTATACATGATCTATGTGTGTATTATTTAATAAAATAAATAAAACAAATTTCAAAAAAAGAAGCAAAACAAATGCCAAGTCTAATATTAAACTTCTTTTTCTTTTATGTTTTCTGTTATATTTCTAACTTGTATTCTAATTAGGAACTTCTAAAGATCAAGAACCACCAGCTTCCTTGAGCAGCTGGACTCCCAGCTGGGTGTGTTGTGTGGGTAATAGCTTCAGTAATTTCCTTTCTTTTCATGTGTCTTTTCTCTAAGTTGGCCGCATTGTTTAGAAGGAGATTTCCTTTGCAATCTGTACCATTTCCCTTCCTTTGGACATCTAACTTGATTTATAAACTTACTATTTTACTTACATTATTTTAATCATTACTAAATTTTTTTAGATCACTTTTCTTTGCAATAGCTCTTTATCATGCCACTATTCAAATACAAATTCAAATATATTTTAAATAGCAATTAATATTTTGCATCGTATGATATTTATTTAACAAAGGGTTGACAATTATAAGCCCATTAAACTTTGATGCATATTGTTTTCAAAATTTGATATTGTATCGCTTCTCGGCCTTCTGGCTAAGATCAAGTGCAAAATTTGATATTGTTTTATTCTCCATAACAGAATACAAAAGACATGTTAAAAGTAATGATAATTAAGGAATGTTCATTTTGGATTTTAGAGATCTTCAAATTTAAAGAAAATTATAAATGATTGAAGTATTGAAATGTAAGTCCTAGGAATTGGGATTTTTATCCTGGAGTAGAAGTGGTTAAGATTTGATTTAATGACTTACAGAAAATAAGTCAACCACCCAGAGCACTGATAGACCATTTCAGCCTAAGCTTACACACACACACATACACATACACATACACATACACATACACAGACAAAAATACCACTTATATCCTTATTTCTCCTCTGTTACTCCTCTTCCCTGGGCTTTCTTTCTCTTTTGTATAGGTCATTGGAACCTAGGTATACAGATGCAGTTGTGTAATCACAAAAGGAGTCATAGAAAATACTAGCAAAGCCATGCCCTTGCTCCATATGCTTAAGAAACAATCATAAAATAATAGCCAACTCGGAACAAAAATGTTGTAAAGCAGATCAGTCTTATACTCTAGTCAAAGAACTTTTAATTATAGTCAAAAAGACCTGAATCTATTTTTTTCTGCCCTATAATAATATCTATTGTCAAAGTCTCCTAACTCAAAAATAACCTTCATCACTTACATTTTTTTCCCTTAATTCTTTCTCCACATCTAAAATGATAGAGAATCTAGGGAAATAAAAGAGGGAATGACATTTTACAGGATAAGAGCCAATTTTATATCTAGAATTAAAGAGTTAATATAAGGAGACATCACAGAGAGCATTAGATTCAGAATATTATTTTTAGTTGCTCATTTCTTAGGCTTTGGCTTTGCTATGCTTATTGGCAATGCTCTTTTTCAAAAACCAAAATTGCCTGAAAACAAAATCAAATATAAAAATAGCAAACACCAGTACGTCTTATTTGAGCCTGAAACTGTGGAGGGTAAAATGATTTTGTATGACAACAATTCCTGTAGCTCAATGAAAGACAAGCAGAGTTGAAGAAATATGCAGCCAGGTCAGAAGGAAAATGCAGCCACATTCTCTTTGGCAAAGGCAAGTCTAAGTCTGAAATCAGGTTATAGAAAAGAAAGAGTAGAAGAAGAAAATGACATTCCTCACTCTTTCTTATGTTTCTAATGATAGTTGATAGTTATCGTTATTAAGTGCATTCTGTCAAATACCATAATAGGTGCCTTAAATATATTATTTAATTTAAGCAGAGAAGCAAGCTTAGGAAGTAGAATATTTTTATTTCCATTTGTAGATAAGGACATTGAGGCTTAGGTAGATTAATTGACTGCTTGAGGCCAACAGCTGGTCGTGGCAGAGCCAGAGTCAAAGCACAGGCCTATTGACCCAAGGTCTATTTTATTCCATTCCATTATGCTGCTGGGGTGCTTTGCTTGCAGGCAATAGAAACTGACTCTGGTTAATAATATAAGCAAAAAGAAAACTCATGGGAAGGCTATAGGGAAAATCATAGACTCAAAAGGAAGAAACCATATTTTACCTGCCTGAGTGAGCTTTAAACATTGTCAATAATTACGTTCTTCTGATAGGATTGTATTCCAGGGTCCAACTTGCCTCGGTCTTGTTATCTCCTAATGAGAAGGAAAGCTGTAGTTGAGCACTTTGGCAAGGTCTCACTGGAATATGTCCAATAAGGGATAAATAATTCCCTAAAATGAAATTAGGAAGTCTCCACCAAAATATTGGTGGATGCTAGTTTGCTTAAAAAAAAAAAGCAGAAGACAATGGTAGCTCACATAAATCTTCATATAACAAATAATCCTTCCTTCCTTCCTAGTTTACTTTTTTGAGACAGGGTCTCGGTCTTATTATCCTGGCTCAAACGCAGTGGCATTTTCATAGCTCCTTGCAGCCTTACATTCCTGGGTTTAAGTGATCCTTCTGCCTCAGGTTCCAATCTCTGGGAAGCCTGTGCCACCATACCTAGCTGACTTTTCTATCTTTGTAGAGACGAGGTCTCATTCTTACTCCAGCTGATCTTGAACTCCTGGCCTCAAGAAATCTTCCCACCTCAGTCTTCCAAAGTGCTAGGATTATGAACCACCACACCCCTCCATAAAGGATTCCATAATCTTTATTCTTCACAAAACTACAGGTTTAATAGAAGCTCCTTATCATCTTCCACTTCCTCCTCACTACCTAGACTTCTCAACTCAAAGCAACACTCTCCATCTTGGAGGTATTCCTCGGTTGTAGATCAGGTACAAGGCAGCAATACCTTGAAGGTACACACTGGAGAGAGAAATAGTGTTTCAAGGTCCTCCCAACTGACATCCAAGTTGCCCCCATCCTGGAAAAAGCAAAGCCAGCTTCAGAGCTGGGCAACAGTAAGAACAACACGTGAAGCCCTCAGTGTACAGCACAGATTGTTCTGAGGGTGCTCCATGTTTTCAGTCATTCAATCTTCACAACCTTATGGGAAAGGCACAGATGAGGAAATTAAGACTGAAGAAGACTTGCTCCAAATCACAGACCTGGTACATGACAAGACAATTTAGGCAAGTCATCAGCTTTGGCTGAGTCTCACTTTTGTCATTTGGGATGATAAGATAATATCTCAATCTTTTGTTTCTTGTAAGATGAAATAATGAAGCACATTTCAAGCTGTCATGGAGGTCATTGATGGGTGGAAGGCAATGAGTCTTCCCCCTGAAAACTAGCAAATGGCCTTCTTGTTGAGCTATGCTGGTCCCAAACCAGCTCAGAAACATCATAAGAACAAAAACTACAAAGCCAAGATTCACTGCAAGGTACAAAAATTTACTATTTATTTCTGCTTAAGTAAATCATCACTTACTTTTAAAACTTTTTATTCCTTTTTTTTTTTTTTTGGCCAGGGCTGGGTTTGAACCTGCCACCTCCAGCATATGGGGCCAGCACCCTACCCTTTTGAGCCACAGGTGCTGCCCAAAACTTTTTATTTCTTGATATGAATAAGTAAGTTAACAATACATATGTTTCTGGAAGATAAAATTTGTTTTGTAACAAATAAACAAAAGTTGGGATTTAATTTTGGAAGAAGTGATAACATAAAATCTACCTTGGTATTTAACAAAGTTGTGAAGGCCATGTTCATGAGTAACGAAAATAAAATTCTGATCAAACCATGGAGATGGAGGACAAGTGTTTTGGGACACATAATTGGAATACCTTTATGTGATAGTATTAAGTAGCACAACTTCTTTCTTTTTTTTAATATAACAGAACTGTATGATTTTTCTTCAATTGTATTCAACAAGGGCAGTAAGAGAAGACAGATAGGTAAACAAATACTGGAACTGTTTTCATATCATAAACCCAACATAGAAAAGGAAACAGATAACTCTGTTGAAGGTAGTGTCCACAGATAGAAGGTGATACTGGATCTTGGACTTGAGCAATGAGCCAGCAGTAAGATGAAACCCACTCAGAAGACAAAGCAGGCACAATGGCTTGGGTTATTCAGAAAACCAAGTGCCATTACTTGTCCTGGACCCTGGTCTGTAATAGGATGAAGAAAGGCAGTAAACAATGCCAGAGGCAGGAAGGAGATCATCAAAATTCATATATGGTATGTTCATCATTTTATTCTATAATCTGTTCTTTATGGTTTTATTCACCACTGTCAGGGGGAAAAAAATGAAAAGAACCTGAAAAAAAACTAACTGTTTTGCCAGCAAGACAAAGGAAACATGTTTATTTTTAATCCTCTGGACACCTCTGAGATTGTTTCAAGAGTAGAAGCAACAGAAAGGTTGAAAACAAAACAACTTGCAGCACGGCCATTCTTCCAAAGTCAGAATATAAATTGGAATAAATAGAAAGTAACTTGTAAAGATAAAGTGTTTTACAGAATGAGAATTTTGAGCTTGAAGAGATGAAATACCTGCTTTGCTCAACTCACTAAGTGGATTAGAGGTGGAATATGAAAGAGATCCTAGGTATCTGGACTCTAATCAATGTTCTTAACACAATCACAATTCTTCTGTATTAGTAATAAAAATTGCATACCCATACTGAAATGTGTGAATATAGAACATAAATATAATTATAGACCTGAAATATATACTGATCTATAGTTGACTGGTCTAGGAATGTTAAAATGTGTTTTCAGGGACTGTTCCCAGGAAATAGCCATACGAGTCCACCAGGTGGCAAGGACCATCCAGTGGCAAGGACCATGGGGATGTGCAGGAACATGTGGATATTCACTGAGCAGTAAGTGCCCCTGATACATTGATTTCATTTCCATCCTCTTGGAACTAGTTTATCGAGGATAGGAACTACAACTATTACATCTCTTCAAGGACTACTTAATATTGGATTCAGTCTCCAAATTTATGCTTCACAGAAATTGAATTCCTCCTCCATATTTATGCAAAATCCTGAGAAATTATGTTCCTGCTTTGATCTCTGCTCCCCCAAGTACTTATACATAATCATTACCCCATACCCAGTTAACCCAATTATAGAAGCCAACCATTTCTCAAGCACACACCCACAGACACACATCAATAACAAAAACAAAAGTCAGTAACAAAAGATACTCAAATGCATGCCCTTGTGAAAGGAGGTTACTTTGAACATGTCATGTTGGTTTTGGAAAGGGGAGGAGAAAAAATGGAGAATTTTATATGTCAAAAATGCAAAAAGCTTGAAACTAAATGTTAGGTATTCCTATCCTGAAAAAGTCTTTGGCCACCCCCTTGAGAGGAATTTTACCCTTTTCCCCTTAGCTTCCTTCTCCGGGCTGCATCTTGTCCATCTTCCCTTTGCTTCCTCTTTTTTTTCTGTCTTCTTTCATCCCTCCATTTATCTGCTCTTCCTCCAAGCAGAAATAAAAAGCCTCAGCTCATTTCCTGAAGAGCAGCTTACACATAACCCATTGTTAGATTTCTAGAGCTCCTGCCTGTGCTTGCCCCTTCTAAATCTCACTTTCACTTCTCATGGAATATCCACAGTGTTTTTCTAAACAAAGGGTTTTTTCCTTAAGAGTAATTTCATTATTGCTATTCAGAAGATATTGCATTTCTACCCCTGATGCTTAGAGATTTATAGGCTAAATAAATATCTTTTTCCCTTGATTAATGAGTTTATTAAAATGTGGAAAACAAACATTTGGAAAGTTAATCCTGTGGTTTTTAATACATAACAGCTACCATTTTTATTTTTATCTTTTTTTAGATTTTTTAATATATAATTTCTTTCTTTTTATATTGTTTGGGATTCAGTAAGGGTATAAAGACTTAGGTTATACTAATTGCGTTTGTTAAAGTCCCTTTTATACTTGTATCCAGCCCCCGTGAAGTGTGCCACACACCATGACCCCCCATCCCTTTTCCTCCACCCCTCTCCCTGCTCCCTCATTCCCTTACCCTTCCCTTGTATTAGATCATCTACTACCTTGGGTGGCACCTGTGGCTCAAGGAGTAGGGTGCCAGCCCCATATACTGGAGGTTGTGGGTTCAAACCCAGCCCCAGCCAAAAACTGCATCTACTACCTTTATATTATAATTGAGTACATTGGATTCTTGCTTCTCCATTCCTGTAATGCTTTACTAAGAAGAATGTGTTCCACTCCATCCAGGTGAATACAAAAGATATAAAGTCTCCATCATTTTTAGTGGCTGAATTGTATTCCATGGTATACATATACCACAGCTTGTTAATCCATTCCTGGGTTGGTGGGCATTTAAACTGTTTCCACATTTTGGCAATTGTAAATTGAGATGTGATAAGCAGTCTACTGTAAATGTCCTTATGATAAAATGATTTTTTTTCTTCTGGGTAGATGCCCAGTAGTGGGATTGCCAGATCAAATGGATGATCTAATTTGAGTTCTTTGAGGATTCTCCATACTTCTTTCCAAAATTGTTGTATCAGTTTGCAATCCCACCAGCAGTGTAAAAATGTTCCCTTCTCTCCACATCCACACCAGCATCTGCAGCTTTGAGACTTTGTGATGTGGGCCATTCTCACTGGGGTTAGGTGATAGATATCTCAACTTAGTTTTGATCTGCATTTCTCTCATGATTAGGAAAATAAACATTTTTTCATGTGTTTTTTAGCCATTCATCTATCTTCTTTAGAGAAAATTCTATTCATGTCTCTTGCCCAGTGATCTATGGGATTGTAAGCATTTTTTTGGTTGTTGATTAATTTGAGTTCTCTGTAGATCCTAGTTATCAAGCCTTATCTGTTTCATAATATGCAAATATCTTTTCCCATTCTGATGGTCATCTATTTGCTTTGGTTGCTGTTTCCTTAGCTGTACAGAAGTTTTTCAGTTTAACTAAGTCTCATTTGTTTATTTTTACTGTTGCAATTGCTACAAAAGTCTTCTTCGTAAAATCTTTCACCAGAATGATATCGTCATGTGTTTTCCCCAAACTTTCTTTGAGGATTATTTCATGCCATAGATTTAAATCTTTTATCCATCTCAAATCAATTTTTGTAAGTGGTGAGAGGTGTGGGTCCAGTTTCAGTCTTTTACATGTGGTTATCCAGTTCTCCCAACACTGTTTATTGAATGGATATCCTTTTCCCAGTGTATGTTCTTGTTCGATTTGTCAAAGATCAGGTGGCTGTAAGAGGTTAGTTTCATCTCATGATTATCTATTTGGTTGCAAATGTCTATGTCTCTATTTCTGTGTCAATACCATGCTGTTTTGATCACTATGACCTTGTAGTGTAGCAGAAAGTCTGGTAGGGTGATACCCCTGAATTTATTTTTATTACTAAAAATTGCCTTGGTTATATGGGGTTTCTTCTGGCTCTATACAATACAAAGCATTATTTTTTCCAAATCTTGAAAATATGATGATGGTACTTTAATGAGTATTGCATTGAATCTGTAGATTGCTTTGGGAAGTATAGATATTTTCACAATGTTGATTCTTCTCAGCCATAAATGTGTATGTTCTTCCATTTGTTAATATCTTCTGCTATTTCTTTTCTTAGGGTTTTATAAATTTTTTTTTGCTGAGGTCCTTCATTTGTTTGTTAGGTATATTCCTAGGTATTTCATTTTTTTTTTTTTAAGCTACTGGGAAGGAAATTGTGCCTTGATTAGCTTCTCATCTTAGCTCTTATTGGCATATACAAAGGTTACAGATTTGTGGACATTTATATCCTGAGACAGTGATATAATTTTTGATCACTTTCAGGAATCTTGTGGTTGAGTCTTTGGGGTTCTCTAAGGATAAGATTATCTCGTCAGCAAAGAGAAAGAGTTTGACCTCTTCTGCCCCCAATTGGATGCCCTTTATTTCCTTTTCTTGCCTGATTGTACTGGATAGAACTTCCAGCTCTATTTTGAATAGTAGTGTTAATAGAGGGCAACCTTGTCTGGTTCCAGTTCTAAGTGGAAAAGCTTTCAGTTTTACTCCATTCAGTATAATATTGGCTGAGAGTTTGTTGTAGATGGCATTTATCTGATCAGACTCAGATAAATGCTACCTACACCTATCTTCTTAAATGTTCTAATTAGAAAAAGATGCTGAATTTTATTGAATGCTTTTTCAGTATCTATTGAGAGGATCATATGGTCTTTGTTTTTGCTTCTGTTGATAAGGTAAATTACATTTATGAACATGTGTAGGTTAAACCAGCCTTGCATTCCTGGGATAAAAACTACTTGTTTGTGATAAATGATTTTGTTAATGAGTAGCTATAATCTATTGGCTAGGATTTTATTGAGAATTTTTGCATCTATATGCATTAGTGAAATTGGTCTGAAGTTTGCATTTTTAGTTTTTTTCCAGGTTTTGGTATCATGATGATGTTTGTTTCATAGAATATGTTAGGGAAAGATTTTTTCCTTCTCAATTTTTTGAAATAATTTCTGCAGTATGGGTATAAGCTCTTCTTTGAAGGTTTGACAGAATCCTAGTGTGAAGCCATCTGGCCCAGAGCAATTTTGGGGGGGGGGACTTTTTTTATTGTTTCTTCATCTCAGTACTTAAAATTGGTCTGTTTAAGAGTTCTATTTCTTCTTGCTTACGTCTAGCAAGAAGGTGTGATTCCATGTATAAATCTATTTCCTCCACATTGTCAAATTTCTGGGCATAGAGTTTCTTGTATTACTCAGAGATGATCTCCTGTTTCTCTGTGCTATCTGTTGTTATTTCCCCTTTATAATGTCTGGTTGAGGTTATTAGAGATTTTATTTTTCTGTTTATTGTTAATATGGCCAATGGTTTATTGTTTTTATTTGTTTTTTCAAAACATCAACTTTTTGTTCCATTAATTTTCTGAATGATTCTTTTGTTTTCAATTTTATTAATCTCTGATTTAATTTTGGTTATTTCTTTTCTTCTGCTGGTTTTGGCATTAGATTGTTCTTCTTTTTCCAAATTTATAAGATGGTTCATGAGTTTGTTGATGTGCTCTCTTTCTGTTTTTGAATGTAGGCATTTAATGCGATAAATTGCCCTGTTAAGACTGCTTTTGCTGTATCCCACAGATTTTGGTAACTTGTGTCTTCATTGATTTTATGTTTGAGGAACTTAACTATTTACTCTTTTATCTCTTCCTGAACCCAACTATTATTCAGCATAAAGTTGTTTCTTTAATTTCTAAGTTTTTGTGTGAGGATGAACGTTTTTGTTGGAGTTGTGTTCCAGCTTTATGCCTTGTGGGCTGAGAAGATACAAGGCATAATTTCTATTCCTTTAATTTTGCTGAGGTTTGATTTTTATCCTAGGATGTGATCTATTTTGCAGTATGTACTATGGGCTGATGAGAAAAATGCATATTCTTTAGTTTTGGGACCATGTCTTCCGTATGTGTCTATTAATCCTATTTGTTCTAGGGTCATGTTTAAGTCCTTTGTGTCTTTGTTTAGTTTCTGTTTGAAGGATCTGTTCAGTCTGGCTATTACAGTGTTATGGGATATCATATTGCTCAGACCCATCAAGGTCTGTTTCATAAATCTGAGAGCATTTAAGTTGGGTGTATAGATATTTAAAATTGAAATATCTTCTTGTTGTACTATTCCTTTGACCAATATAAAGTGACCATCCTTGTCTTTCTTTACTTTAGTAGCTTTAAACCTCCTTGTATCTGAAAATAGGATTGCAATCCCTCTTTTCTTCTGATTTCCATTTGCTTGAAGTACTGTTTTCCCTCTCTTAACCCTG
>CAUYTI010063492.1:0-60716 GCA_963575145.1 Galago senegalensis | reverse complement strand
TCTTACTATACACAAGTCTAGTTTTCTGGATTGAGTATCTTTTATTTTTTATGTTCTTTTTTTTTAAAAAAATTTTTATTAAATCATAGCTCTGTACATTAATGCAATCATGGGGTACAATGTTCTGGTTTTATATACAATTTGAAATATTTTCATCAAACTTGTTAACATAGCCTTCACGGCATTTTCTTAGCTATTGTGTTAAGACATTTATATTCTACATCTAGTAAATTTCACATGTACCCTTGTAAGATGCACCATAGATGTGGTCCCACCAATTACCTTCCCTTAACCCATTCTTCCCCGTCCCCTCCCTTTCTTCTTGGGCTATAATTGAAAGAAAGATGGAGACTTTACCTCTTACATGTTTACATGGATGGAGCTGGAACATAGTCTTCTTAGCAAAGTATCTCAAGAATGGAAGAAAAGTATCCAATGTACTCAGCCCTACTATGAAACCAATTTATAGCTTTTGTATGAAAGCTATTTTTTATGTTCTTAAATTATAATTACTGTGTTGAAATTATTTGGGCAGTTGGGGGTAGAATTAAGAAAAAAATTATTTAGTGCAGTTGTCCTAGGAACAATAGTACAAGAAAGCACGGATCCCCGAGGAGGATGTTACTGTGCGAGACGGTGTATCTGCCTCGCAGGCTTTCCTGGTGTCTTTACATCAGCTCTGCTGGCTCCAATACTGACTGAATTGAGGAAGTCTCTAGTTTGACTCTCCTCATCAGCTTATCTTACTTACTACCTAAATACAGGTCTTTCGGATGCAGAGGAATGGCTTTAGGTATTTCAGTTACTTCTTTTATGCTTTTAATCTCTTGTGTGACTCTTGAAAATAGATGTAGAAGTCAGATGTCTGGGGTTCTGGGGAGCTCCCTTCCACGTAGCTTCCATGTAGTTCAAAGTCTGCCTGGAAACACTGCTAACTTTGACTCTTACAAAAATGACCCAGTAAGAGTGGTTATTTGACTCGTTCATTTAAAACATTCTTACTTCAAAATCAAGATAAAAAACACAAGAGTTTTCATTTGATAAAAAACATAAGAGTTTTAATTTTGCTTTTTCTAAAAAAAAAGATTTCTATGTGAGAAAGCACAGGATAAAAATAAAACTTTAATCTTTATTTTTTCTTTAGAATTTGGGCTGTTAGAATTTGTTATAGCTTACAGATTTCTGACATCAGCTTTGAGTCTGGCTGAATTCATCCTAATTGCTACTTTGGAAAATTTATTCCCACTCTCTAACAATGAACAACAAAAAAAAAGCCATTATCCTTTAGTCGAGATGCACTTTGTTTAAATACGTTTCTCCTGTTGTTTATGTAATGTACATTTGCTCTCATTGGCTTTGCACTTCATAATTTTCTCAACATAAGGAAATACATCACGATTTAATACATATTTTATAACTTTGGGCAGAATCTCTATAATTTTAACTGTGTAGTTGATAAGAATGAAAAGGTAAAAATAAAACACAGAGTAACTGAAAATATCGTGGCTGTTTCTCCTGTACTTCTAACTTTCGGTGACACTACCGTGCATTAATGTGACATATAAGAGAAAGTTTGGAGCATGCTCAATAGATTTCTGATATTTCTATATAAACACTGTATTCAATTTTATATGAAGTATTTAATATGGATATTTTATAGTTGATTTGACCCTAGTTGTTTCACTTTAAAAAGATAATAGCTCATAAAATTACCACTAAACTATCATTCCCTCAGACTGAGATGGCTGAATGATTCCTCTCTTTATAAACAATGTGAATGCAGTATTTTATTTATAAGGCTTATTCAAAAGTACTAGAAATATTTTTTGTTGATCTTACAGAAGAAAATGATGTACAGGCAATTCTACTCCTAATGAATTCATGGAAAGTTTCTGATGCCTTTCACCACTATGAAAATGAGTTAAAGTCTGAGAAACTACATACCATAATAGTCTGTGCCCCGGAATTATGTTTATATTTAATTCGACACATTTCAAACTAACTTAGAAGCACTGTGTTTGTGTTGGGACTATTGGAAATATAAAGGTTAAAAATTAAAGGGAACTCACACTTCACAGTTTTCCTTCAATTTACAAGAACAATTTCTACCTCGGAATCCCTAAGACCAGTGATTTCAAAGTTGTCAGTATGGAGGAGATAGCGTACAGAGTGTACTGTATCACTTTGCTTAAATGATTACTTGAATAAGATGTTATATTTTTGTGCCTTTTGAAGTATGATTAATTAGCAAGAGTCTTTCATAGCTACAATCTCCTAGACTGAGAGATGTATTTATTAGTTTGCTGAGCTAGAAAATAGCCATCCATATCTAACCAAGAAGATAATAAAGACTATCAAATTTATAACATGAATGTACTCAAGTGGTTTTGAGTTTTAGTTATTGTTTAAGCCCCTTCACGTGTCTCATAAGATAATCTTTCCTCTACGTTATTTCCATCTTCACAATGCACATTCTCTGGGAATATCAACATACATATCACCAAACTGTTCACTTGTAAAGTGAAGTGAATTCATACCTCAGGAAAAAACAACTGGAAAGTATGTGATCAGTAAACGTGCCTATAATATAAATATTTGTATGATAAAAATGCATAATTTGTGCAGAAACACATTCAGCAGTCGGTCATGATAGCTTGGTGATAACCTGGGTGATATGCTGGCCATTAACTGACGATTAAGAATTTAGCATTGAGCCCATTCAGTTCTGTCAGGAATATAAAAAATGCCTTTCTTTCATTAACGTTTTCCATGCTTTATAAACCATTGACGGGCTAATCTATAATGGCGTATGGAAAGCGGTTTTGCAAATGTCAGACACCATCTCACACTTGATCTTTTCTTTACAGGGTGAACCTGGAGAAGCAGGGAACCCAGGGCCTCCTGGGGAAGCCGGCCCAGGAGTAAGTGCAGGCTCACTGTCAGTCTATAGTGTTATGGGTTTGGGGATTTCCTTTAGAACATTTTAAAACATGTAACTTAACTCCTAGCTTCAGGGTTTTGCTCTTCCTTTCCAACCCAGAGTGAATAATCCTGAATGCAGAGCCTTCTTATTTAATAACTTCATATATCCTCTGCACATTTACATATATACAAGTTGGATAAAGATGGTATTTGTATAAACGAGAACATTAACTCTCTCAGCAGTTTATTGTGTACATTCCCTTTGGTGGCGTCCATAAAAGGAAAAACAACAACAAGAAACACACACCGTGCCCCTAAGAAACACGTACAAATTGTATCAGGACTATATGATTCTAGCATAGCTTAGTTTAAACTGAGAGTGAATTTGACCCCAGGAAACATTTGCCAGTGTCTGGTGACATCTCTGTCTGTGAAACTTGGAGGGGCGGTAGCTGCTGGCATCTCGTTAGTAAAGACCAGAAGTAGATACTCTTAGGGACCCCGCCATGTACAGGGCTGCCTCCCACAGCAAAGAATTTTCCAGCCCCATGTGCCAATCTTAAGACACTCTGATTCAAAACTTGGAAAATAACTACTGTTTTTCTGATGTTGTGTAGGGTCCCAAAGGAGAAAGAGGAGAAAAAGGTGAAGCTGGCCCACCGGGAGCTGCTGGACCTCCTGGTGCTAAGGGACCACCAGGTGACGATGGCCCTAAGGGTAACCCGGTGAGTTAGTTCGGTTTCCTTTAAAGTGACATATATGGGGCCAGCGCTCTACTCCTTTGAGCCACAGGAGCCGCCCAGTTGATACCATGTTTTGTAAATTTTCTGTCAGGAGAAAAGAAATACTCTCACCAGGTTTTGCCAATGATATTTGCCTCTTAAACTTCAGAGTATCATAACTTTATAAAAATTTATTTCTTTTCCTTTAAAAACATCGTTCTAGGGTCCTGTTGGTTTTCCTGGAGATCCCGGCCCTCCTGGGGAACCTGGCCCTTCAGTAAGTACCATGGAAAACTAAACAAATGATTTTGTTATGAAGATTTCCAATGTCTCTGTTGTTAATAGAGAAAATTCATAATTATATGAATGGATTCCCAAAACCAGAAAGGAAAAAAAAAAAAAAAAGAAACATGCACAGTAATCACAACTACAAGAAAATTGGTACAGCTGGAGACCAGCAGGCCCACGTTCCCAGATTATGTTCTTCATTAGAAGTAGTTTTCTGGACTCTGTTGGGTCACATAAACAGATTAGTTAATAGCAGCATTGTTGTCATTCAGAGTTATTTCAGTCTTTTCTCTAAGGTAACTCCTATTTCAAACTGTACCAAATTCGTAAATGGTAAAAGGAGGCATTGCCCTCAGACATTTTCTACTAACCTGACTTGGTAGCAATTTCACAAATTTTGTTTATGGATAGATTAAGAAGTACCGAAATCTTAAAAAAAAAAGAATTAAAAAAAATGTCCATTTTTCCGTCTTATATTAATTTACTCAAAAAATAGTCCACACATCTTTCTTCTGTGATCCAAATAATTCCCAGTGAGATATAGCTGGTTTCATTTTCTGTTACCTGTAATAGGGTCAAGATGGTGTTGGTGGTGACAAGGGTGAAGATGGAGATCCTGGTCAACCAGTAAGTAAACCTATTTTTCAAACCTTCATGTAGTCCGAAAGCATTTTAGAGAAGTAATTAGAAATTTCTAGCCTTTCTAAGGGCCTGGTGTGTGGGTATACCTTTTTCTGAAAAACTTACCAAAAATATTTGAATTCCAGTTATCACTGTTACCTCCAGTATTTGTTCCCATTATATAAATTAAGGTATAAGGAATGATGAAAAACGTAGTCCTATCACACTGATGATTTGTCATACTACATCAAATTTAGTTATCTGTCCATTTGTATTCATTAACAAAAAATTGCTTTAAAATCAAGTAATTCCACCAGGATTACAGCCAAGTTATTGCCGATCATTAGCATGAATTTTACTTTCAAACTTAATGAACTCGGCATAGTCTAGGCTTACTTGATTAACATTTGGAAATGACCAAGAATGTGTTTTGGCCACATGGGGTTGTATTTAGGGAAGAAGTAAGGAAAGCCACTAAGTTAAGAAGGAACCAAGATAAGTGGCTCCCAGCTCCCAACATAATTTTGCCTCTGGGGCCATTCCCAATGGCTACGTGCTATTGGAGATATAAGCTTGTTCTGTGTAGATAAGATTTTGGATTGTATCCCAGCAAGTTATAAACACCTAGGCATAAAAACACTACCATTGAATGAGAAGAAATTTAAAGGTAATGCAGTGTTTTCAAAAATGTATGCGCTGTGAGTAGAATCATTAACCATATGATACTAATTAGCATGCCTGTTGGATGCTTACAAGATATAAATTAGCACTTTTTAAAAGGACAGTTTTTCATAGAGGGCATTTGATTGATTTCCTCCCAGTTATGAAGAGTTTTGCCATATAAAACTCATTTCTATAATTAGAAATGATAAATATGTAGAGGAAGTTTAGAGATCCGTCATAGGGCTGAGATTTTCCAGGAAAGGCAGATGTGTGGAAATGAAGAAAGTTGGTTTCCGTCTAAATCTTGAATAACTATGTGGGCCATGAAATAATATCCCGTTCCTTAAAAGATGTTTTTCACATTTTATAGGGTCCTCCTGGTCCATCTGGTGAGGCTGGCCCACCAGGTCCTCCTGGAAAAAGAGTAAGCTTCTTGAATTCTTTACTTGAAACATCCACTCATCTTTCATGCTGTGTATAAATTTATATAATATATGTAATCTCTAGGCAGCCTATTACAAGAGGCTGAAAATATCTTAAGTAATAGAGAATAATTTCCTAAATGTGTCCAAGTAGTTACTAAATACTAAAATAGAAACATTTTTAACCATTTTACTGTCACAATAAAAATTAAAACCCAAAACCAAACACTTATGGTGCTGGAATATTAACCCCTGACATGGTCCTTGGGAATGAGATGTCAATAGTTCACGTTAATCTAAACCACTGCAAAAGCCTGAGTGAAGCACCAGAGCTGAAGAATCAGGAGATGATGTCAGTTTGCTTTGCTCTGTTAGATTTCTCTGACTTGGAAACAACTTTTTAATGAAGGGTGATTGCAAATACAAATGAGTAGTTACTTTCAAAACATCGCCCGCAGGAGACCGCAGGAGATTTCCTTTACTGCCCTTTCCTGACTCTGGTACCATTTTCATAAGAAAACAGTCTCTGTAGACCTGCCTCTTGCAGCTCTATTATTTTCCAGTGTCTTCCTGTATCTCCTTTGGTTATTCCCAACTTATCCTTGAAGAAAATATGTGCCAAACATCAAGACCTATGTCTTTGGCAGATTCACTCTTTAGCAATCCAAAGTCCCAGAACAACAATTAGAGTCACTTCTGTTTTCTCATGGAAGGAATTAAAGGGAATTTTTCACACTGATTATCCTCAAATTGAACATAGAGTGTGAAAGGGTTTTCCTTTTCTCTCTCAGCAATACAAATTTGGATCATCGTTTACACACAAACATCCCTCTATGGCACAAGTGAATGTTATGTTATATTGTCCATTAATACAACTTACTCGTCTTTGACCAAATACCCTTTTTCCTTACCTATTTATTTTGTCTAAAACCCCAAAGCATGGCCTTAATAGAAATAAATACATCCCCAAACAACCATTGGGCTCTGTTTCTTAGAAGGTAATTACAAAGTGTAATGTGAATTTGAAACCTGCTGCCCCTTTCTGCTTGCGGTCTGACAGCCCATAACACTGCCTAGCAACATAAGTTTCTGTTCCAATGTCAGACCTTCTGAAAGAATACTGATATTAAATACTGATATTAAGAGACTTTGGGAATGAGTTGAAATCCTTCTTGAGAAAACATGATTTTTTTCCTTCTAGAATCAAATGGTAGGATACCACGTAATACATGGGGTACAGGATGATGTAGTTACACCAACTGGCTTTTAACTCAGCTTCACGACTTACTGTGTTATATGGGGCAAGTTAGTAATCCAGTGTTTCTAGGGGTTTCTACCAGCTAGGATTGGGCTGAATGTAACACAGCTCATAGAGTACAAAGATAATAAATATTCTTATGAAAACTGTCAGTGTTTTAGCTCTTTGTTATAAAATAGTTATGGAGATAAGGATAATCATCACATAAGTATACAGTATGATCTTTTGATATCATGGTAATTAAACCTTACTTCAAAGTGTGGTAGCCACTAGAAAAGAAATGACTAAATCAAAATCAATTTTTTTTTTTTGAGACACAGTCTTACTTACTATGTCACTCTCAGTAGAGTGCTGTGGCATCACAGCTCACAGCAACCTCAAACTCTTGGGCTTAACTGATCCTCTTGCCTCAGCCTCCCAAGTAGCTGGGACTACAGGTGCTCACCACAATGCCTGGCTGTTTTTTCTTGCAGTTTTCATTATTGTTTAGTTAGCCTGGGCTGGATGTGAACCTGCCAGCCATAATCACTGTGCTACAGGCATCGAGCTTCAAAATCGATTTTAAATATTTTATTATGTATATTGGCAGCTTCTCAGCTCATTCTATTAATCAAAGCAAACTCTCAGCAAGTGCTATCCAGTTTAGTTTCATTTTAAAATAGGCCAAACAAATTACTCATTTATAATTTTTGTTAAATTTAGCTAATAACCCTTTGATTTCTGGCATGAGTTCTCCACATGGTGACAGAATTTTGGAATGAATCCATTTCTTTAGTTATACAGCAGGGAGTCATGTGAATTACTCATTTCTAAAACAATTGAATATTGTACTTTTGGAATTTTTAAAAAGTAAATGAATAAAAACAATTTATTATAAAGTACGAATGGAAATATGAAAAAAAGGAGATACATAGGTGTGAACCAGTATATCGTATGCCCTTTTTGGATTACTCATATGATTATTATTGAAAACTGATACAAAAATACCATATTTTATTTAAAAACATTAAGCTAGTATTTGTGGCAGCATAGGTAATGTTGACACTATCGGTGCTGTTGTAAACTTTAAAGTATTTCCATTTATACTTACTAATTTTTAAATATTGCTAATATAATGTTACAAACTTTATCTTTACCGTAGCAGATTTTTGAATATTTGTGTTTACTACCTTGGAATGGGTAATTATCAACATTTATAATTTTAATGGATGACTCAGACTTCTAGAGAGACTACTACTCAATTCTAGGATTGAGAAATTGCCACAGAAAATTCAGCGAATAGATTGTGCCTTTGCTCTGCATCATGGAGGCATGGTAATCTGTGGGAGGCCCATATATTTGCATTCTTGCATCTAAGTTAGATCTCTCTATTTACTTGTGAAATGAGATGTATCTAAGAACATTAGTTAGTCCCTGACTTTTAGTTCTTTCCTCTTTATAATGAGAATATGGATGGATTTTTGTATAGAAATACTTACTTAATATATCATATTGTATAATAATGTATTAATGAAATATAGTATACATCCCAATATTTAGTTATTTGTGGCTTTAATAACATGAAGCACAATGATTTTTTTAATTAAAAAAATTAAAGAGTACCTGATATTGATAAATTGCAAGCAATTGGTGAATTTCTTTTTAGATTTAAATATGAGATACAATTGGAAAGTAGAAAAATTATGTTGCACCCTTTTCTGCCAATAGTTCTAACTAAGCAATCTGATAAACTCTTCTAATTAAAAGTTATTAAAAAAAACTTGAGAAAATGAAATATATATTTAAGTGCATCAATGAGATGGGTAGAAAAATATGTTTAAGCACATAAAGGAGAAGGGTAGGATTTAAGATAATGTATTTGCAAAATTTTAATTGGTCTTACAGATACAAAGGCTATGGTCTTATTGAAGAGAGAGTTTAGAAAAGATCTAAAAATATATGTTAACCTCATGGGGGACATTTCATATCAAACAAAAATAGATGAGACTGTTGTATAAATTATGCTGGGAAATGTAATTTTTTATATAAAAAACATACAATGGGCCTTACCAATTTCCATCTATAAAACTCAGTTCCAATTGTATTATAATCATAACATTTGAAAGGCAAATGTTAGCGTATATTAGCAAAAATTATTGAAGAATAAATTTGTGACTTCTAGTCATAAATTCTGCTCACATAGGTGTACTCAGAAAGAATAGATTGGTATATCAAATGAATTACCGTTTAAAAATTTTCTGTTTATCCAAAAATAACAAAATTAATATTAACATTAATAAAGGATTCAATTCTGAGAAAATAGCTAACATAGAAAAAACTTGAATTGAATCATTTTCAAGAATACCTAAGTAGTTTTTACAAATTAATAAGAAGGAAATAAAAAACAGAAAAAAATAATGACATGAGAAGGTATTTGGCCCAAATGCTTCACAAATACATGAAAGATGTTTGTAGACATAAATGAAGTGTCTACTAAAAATTGCATTGAGATACCATGTCATAGCCACCACTTCACAAAAATTTACTCTGACACACTAAATGTTACAAAGAATATTTTCAAAATGGTGGATATTATCATATATACCTATTGTGAGTTAGGTGGTACAACAATTTTAGGAAAATAGTTCTCTGTCATCTAGTAGAATATAATGCGAATTCTTTGTAACAGCTGATAATTCCATTTCTAAGGGCATATGTAGGTGATATATTGCACATGGTCACCAAAAGATGCTTATACAGGCCTGGCACAGTAGCTAACACCTGTAATCCTAGCCCTCTGGGAAGCTGAGGTGGGAGTATCTCTTGAGGTCAGGAGTTTGAGACTAGCCTGAGCAAGACCCAGATGCTGCAAAAAAAAAAAAAGAAAGAGAGAGAAATTATCCAGCCATGGTGGTGAATGCTTGTAGTCCCAGCTACTTGGGAGCCCACAACAGGGAGACCACTTGAGCCAAGGAGTTAGAGGTTGCTCTGAGCTAGGCTGATGCGATTGCACTCTAGCCTTGGAGACAGAACAAGACTCTGTCTCAGGAAAAAAAAATGCATTGATTATCCTTGTTCATAACAAAACTCTAGAAAAGATAAATACATTAGGATAGTGATAAACTAAAATATTTTATGGCAGTAAAAATGAATGCATTACAGATGCATGGATCAACAGATGACTCAAAAAACTAATAATAAGTAGAATATCTAAATACACATATATAGTGTGTGTATATATAGGTATATATATAGAATGTTGAACTGAAAAATATATGATTTCATTTATATGCTGTGCAGAAATACTTGAAAGTACATGTTTAGCATTCAAACATGAGCTGTAACAATGATCCAGAAAAGTTAGGCAATGATTAACAAAAATTTAAGATGGTAGATAATCTCCTTAAGAAAGTGGATTGTGGTATTTGCAGGTGGCATGTAGGAAGTTTCCAAGTCACTGATACTACACTATATTATGTAATGCGTTGTTATATTGAGAGCCTAAGATAATGAAATACTTAACTGAGTCATTCTTATTTCATGTTTTTCTTTAGTATTATTAAGAAGTACTTTAGTGTAGATCACACTTTGATTTTTGAAGAATCATTTTAAAATAACCGCATAAGAATTTTAGCAATGTTCTATCTTCTTTTCTAAATAACACTTTTTGCAGATATGATGAGCTATTTTTAATCTATTCTCGTCACTTTGTAAACAGAATTAGAAGCCTCTGTATCCACGAATTATTAATGTCATGAGAACTGTGATGACTCCGCATTGCTTACAAAGCTGTTCATATCCATTTTGATATAGTAAAAAAAGCAATCAACCTAGGTCAGCCTGACTGGGAAATCATATGCAGGTTTTTCTCTTTTAAACTTGGCATCATTAAATTGAATCTGAAAGCTATAATATTTAACACAGTGTGTTAAATTGTTGCCTATACTAGGTTTGGATAACCTGGCATCCTTAATTGAGTTCATCTGTCTTACACAATAATCTATTTTCTTCATTACAGTAAAACACATTTTAGGGGTGTGAAAAATTAATGTCAATAATCTTATTACTAAAACTGTGATTTGTTTTTCTGGTTCAACACCAACAATCCTTGTCCTCTCGTATTGTAGCCAACCAAACTTCAGGGGGTCTCAAAAGTCACCTCTAAAGTTGCCATATGTTGGGAAAATGAGATTTTTGCAGCTAAATGCACCTTTATTTACAAAATATTTATTACAAAATTTTACAAAATATTTACAAAATAGTCTGTATGTGTTGGCCACCTCTATGTAAAATTTTGTTGCATAAGAACTAATTCTCAATGCTGAAATGAGGAATAATATAAGTTAATAAAATGCCTATTTAAAACACCAATTTACCAGGAGCTCAAACACTGGATAATATTGTTAGGCAAAATATATGCTATTAGATCAAAATATATATAATATATGTAAAATATTGACTATGTTTTCAAATAACAGTATTTTGTAATACTATTAAAATCTGTACTTACTCATCTCGCTTATTCCTCACTGCAAATTCATGTAACACATGTTATGTGTGTAATATCACGCTCTTTTATATAATATTAAACTGTTTTAAATTGCACACAAACTTTATGGTCATCCTGTATAGTAAAGGAATCTCCTTTGAGAACTATTGCCTAAAAGGGATGCATTTAAATTCATGATAACTGCATATATTTTTTTAATGAAATGGATTTGCCAAACGAGATGTTTAGGACCAATGTGAGAAATAATAATGTGATGAAACTGAGAGGTAATTTAGAAGAACGTATTTGATAACTTCAAAGTACTCACGTAAGTGAGATCAGTCTGTTTATACGTATGTGAGGTAGCTTTGTTTACACACACTGGTTATGACAGCGTCTAACTGTAGAGGTATGTGCAGAGTGACTTCTATGTTCTGAAACAATATTGAGAATTCTGTCTCTACAAATCTTTGGGTTTGGTCAGCAGACTGCAGGTCCTGATGTAGTAGTCAATTTAATTACTTTGGGGTAAATAGCAAGAGGGATCACCCCTATGGTTTATTTTACAAGGGTACAAATGGATCTTTCTAAAAATAGAATATAGATGTCTTGACAAACCAACTAAGAAAATGACATGAAGGCTATGTTGACCAGTTTGATGAAAATAGCTCAAAGTGTATATCAAAACACCAGTCTATACCCCATGATTGCATTGTTGCACACAGCTATGATTTAATAATAATAATAATAATAATAATAATAATAATAATGAAGAGTATATTCCTATCAACAAAGTAATGTGATCTACAGGCTGATAATTTGATTGAATACAGAATTGCCTTGCAACTTATTTTTCTTTAGTCCACCTAGAACTTGTGATGTTATGTTAGATTTGCATATATTCTGTAGAAATTTACATTTCTCCTATCCTTACTTTCTCCCCCTGGAGGCAACTGAAGTGTAACAATTTTGCTATAACATCTCATAGCAGAAATAGCGGTGACTAGAAATGTGTTCAAAGAATTACCACTTTTTCTGTGAGTGAATCTTACAAGTGAATGATCATAAAACCTCCTAATAGAATATTGATCACGATGTTGTGAGTGGCAGTGATACTGAGAAAGTACATTCCAATGGTTATTGAACAAGGCGGAGAATTAAATTATCATTTGTAGTACATGCATTTTCTTTCATGCATTTGTAATACTTGAGATTAAATGTATATTTCCTTAAGGCACTAGAAGATTTGCACAGCTTCTATCAGTAGTCCGTGCTATTTGAATATTCGTGTTATCATTTGAGCTCGTTCTATGCCCTTTTATTTAAAAACAAAAAGTTTAGAGTTGACTAAAATAGTTTAAACGTTATAACCCAGAAAATGTACATATTAATGGCTCATATTGCCAAAGAAAAGTTCACAATGAAAAATTAAAACAATAACTGATATTAATAATTGATTATGAAGATAAATGAAGCTTTAACTTTATACACACACACACGTACACACATATGCCTTGTATAATGCACAGCTTACATATATATTTATATATCCTATATATGCCTAGTGTACATGTATGTATCTATACGGACATATATTTATATAACATTAAGGAGATACACACTGTTAGTTAAAATTATAAATTCTGACTCGGCTTTCACAAGGTTCTTGAAAAATTCTTATATAAATGTATAGGTAGAAAATACATTGTAATAATAAAGTCAATTATAAAATTTCTTAAATTCTGTTTGTTAGAACTCTATGCCACCTAAGAAAAGTCATTATGAGAAACAGGGTCTACACTGAAGTTGAAAACCACTACAGATTATACACCAGTCTTGGAGATTCATTGGTCAGCAGATACTAAAGGTTCTGAAAAATCCTGAATTGGATTTATTTCACTTTATTTTTGAAATATTCTAAATATTAGTAGGTTTTAATATTGTCTGGAAAAAGCTGTTCTAATTCTTTAAATATGAAAAGTGAGAACACTTGTCCATTAATATATTTGAAAATGTTTACCCAAATATTTAGCTTTATACTAAATTTGCAGTTTATTTTGCTAATATTTAGTTAACATTCTCCTTCATGTTTCTGTCTTTTGCCGATTTTCCTTTTTCCCCACACAAGTCTCAAGCTGCCACATAATCATGCTCCCTAATAATTCTGTCTCAGTGTACCAACACAAATGGACAGACACCTCCTGGCTAACATCCTGACTGAACTATTACAAGTTCTCTAAAGATTATTATGGGGCGGCACCTGTGGTGCAGTGGGCAGGGCACTGGCCCCATATACCAAGGGTGGCGGGTTCAAACACAGCCCCAGCCAAACTGCAACCAAAAAATAGCTGGGCATTGTGGGGGGGGGCGCGCCTGTAGTCCCAGCTACTTGGGAGGCTGAGGCAAGGGAATCACCTAAGCCCAGGAGTTGGAGGTTGCTGTGAGCTGTGTAATGCCACGGCTCTCTACCAAGGGTGATAGAGTGAGATTGTCTCTACCAAAAAAAAAAAAAAGATTATTATGTACTTTCAATCCTTGTGTGTGATCAGAAGGTAAAGTCTTAGAAGGAAACACCTGTCCCCCACCTACCTATACCATAAAATTCAGATCAGAGGTTAGCGTTTTAGGAATACCTTTCCTACTCCCAAACTGGATCATGGTACCTGTTTTGTACCTATCTTTATATTTTACAACGTGTTGCATATTTATATATTTATAAATATCTTTATATTTTACAATGTGTTGCATTTGTTAATTTTTATATCTATCTTTGTAACCAAATTTCATGACCTCCTTGGGGTTTAATTTTATTTTTTTATTTGTATTCTACATACATAGCACATTTTTGGAACATGAGGAATATTTGAATGTTTGCAACATGAGTGGGGGAATGAATGAGTTATAGAGAACTATTGTAAAACTTGAAGTGGAAAGATTATGTTGGTATTTTATATGAAGAGTATTTTTCATGAGTAGGAAAATCTGTTACTATAGTGACTACTGGATCTTCAAACTTGGTTGTCTTTTCTCTTTTGGAATAAAGGTGGTTTTTTTTAAATTTTTAGACAGTAGGTAACTTGCTTTTGTTAAAGCTAAATATAGATAAATATTCTCTACTACATAATTCATGTGTATAAATTAACTCTTTCAAGTTAAGACTGCATAACTTTATGCCACTAGATTAAGGAAAAAACCTTCATCAATGAAGGAAAAGCTATTATTTGTTGAATTTAATTATTCCTACTTACGAAATAAGAGCAATTATGGTCTGTTTATCTACTTTGCATAAGTTAGTATTTCAAAAATTACGCAAGGATAATTTATGGTTCAACATTTTGACACTGGGAAAAATTTGAAGCTTGTGATTCACTACAGAATTCCTCCTGCATAAATAGTATGAAATTAAAAAGTTTTGCTTTGAAGTTTTCTATATTCAACATATTGCTGCCTCCTTAAAAGATTGCATATAAAATGTATGTGTTTCTTTGGGTTGAGGTATACTGAATGTCTATTAATAGATGAAGTTACAGGGATGATAGTCAGAAAAAAATTACTAAAGATGTCTTTGAGTTTTTAAGAGATGAAATTTGTTCATGGAATTGTCTTGAGTTTGATGAAGTCCTTGATTCTCACTTTAAAAGTGAATTTAAAAGACCCTATAAGAAAGGCTGACATGTATTCACCGATGGAATATTAATACGGCATCTGGAAAAGAGAAGGTCGTCCTCTTGTCCTGCTTTATTCTCACCAATTAACGCCAACCTTCAGCCCCAATCTCAGCTAATGGTTTTGAGCACAATTTACTGTGAAAATTGAAGTAAATAAATGGAAAACAAGAGAGTCTGAGGAAAATATAAAAAGCAATTTCTTGGACATAATTAAGTTTCTTTTTTTAATCTGTCTATGCTTCTGCTTCTGAATGACAACGTCTGTGTAAAGATTATTTTTCTATTTTTCTTCAATACCAGGTTTTAAAAAAGTGATACCAATATTATTGCCACTGATTTATATGAGTTATATAAATCCAGGAAATGAAAATATTGCATCTGTCGACCATCGTGATTTAAAATGTTTCTTTATTTGGCTCAGGATGTTCTAAGAACACATGACCATCTGGACAGTCTAAGATTAAGTTCGAAGCCACTCTTAAAACACAATAGGGACGAAAGTGAAATCTGATAAATTCAGTTCATCTCACTAATAAATGATAGCTGAGTGTTTAGCACACAAAGGGTGACTTTTAATCCATCAGTGTTTCTTCATTATTTTTACTATTTCCTTACATGGATGTGAAGGGATTATCTGTTGTCTACCCAAGTGTGTGAAGTTGATATGTAACAAAAATTTGGGTTTTGCTCCTGTGTTTTAAACCAAATAGCAACAGAATTTTTTTTTTTTGGTTTGTCACTAATTAAATTGGAGTATTTTCAAATAAGTGCTGAGTTTTATTACTTTCATATGTGATGTGTTTTAAATGTGATTTTATGCTTATAGGGTCCTCCTGGAGCTGCAGGTGCAGAGGGTCGGCAGGGCGAGAAAGGAGCTAAGGTAAAATGCACACGCATATTTATACCTGTGATGTAACCAGGTATGGCGTTCAAAGTCTCACGCATACGCTGGACAGTACTTATACCCGAAGTACACTTAATGAAATAATATCAATACTTCCTCTTTATCAATGAGTTCACATATCTTCCTTCCTAACAGGGAGAAGCAGGTGCCGAAGGTCCTTCTGGAAAAACGGGCCCAGTCGGTCCCCAGGGACCTGCGGGAAAGCCTGGTCCGGAAGGTCTTCGGGGCATTCCTGGGCCTGTGGTGAGCATCTCTGATAACAGATGCTATTCTGAAAATAGCTATTGTTTCCAAGAAAGTTATTAATGAACAGTGGTTTGCATTAGTTTGTAAGTTACCGTGTGGATGTTTCTAAGGAGAATTCAGTAAATGTCATATGTAAAATCAGATGCTCTTAAAATATTTCAGCATATCATTTATTTAATAATAAGTTCATGGTGAAATGCTAACGTGTAAAGGATGAACAGAAAACTAAACCTTAAGTGCACAATGACATAAGGTTTTTGTTTACCCACCTACGTAGACGCAGGTGTATATATGCTCGTGTATGTGTATATGGAGGTCTACACACAGTAAAAAGGCACACAACTGCTTACAGCACTCCCAGATGTTCTCCATGTGGTGGAATTCATAGGTCATGCCTCCTTTTTTCCTATTTGTATTTTTAACATTTAAAAAAGTCATTTCTCTTTTCTGTAGGGAGAACAAGGCCTTCCTGGAGCTGCAGGCCAAGACGGACCTCCAGGTCCCCTGGTGAGCTGGATCTTTTTCATCACTTAAAAAGAGACAATTTCTGAAAGAAAATTGTTTATAAGCTAGAATTTTAAAAATCTTAACTATTAATTTTTTTTTACAATATACAGCCTTTAAGAAAATATATCATCACTTAGACTAAAAAGAATATAAATATTACTGATAGATGTGTGGAAAATATGCTACTTGGTCAGAAGTTCTTCCTTTCTTATATGCTTTGATTAAAAAAAAAAAAATTATTCCACTCTGAATTAAATGCTGCTAATGACCCAGCCAGTCCTTTTCCAGGTATAGACAGTTTCCCCAAATGCCTGCAATTACGCTTGGTTTCCTGGCACTACATTTAAAAGCAAGGCCAGCACAGGCATGCAGTAATTTCTTGCCCAAATAAATTGTTCTTTTCGTGAGTCATACAGGCTGAAATATAAAACAACAAACCCCATTAGTGTAAGAAAGATGATTCACAATCCTGAAGCTTGGTTGCAGCCATAAACTCTGTGTACAAACAGCGTGCTTGAGAAATGCAATACAGCGTTTTGTGGCCCAGCATACAATTCATCGGTAGGGTTTATTACAGGATCCAAGGCTATCCTTGCTCTAAAATTTGAGCAGAAAGTGAGAACGGAAGACGGGTTCTTTAAAATCATTGCCAACTCGGTGACTCGTTTGCTTTAGAAACAGATTCTATTTCATGGTAGAGAAACTTGACCTTCATTATCAGAAGTAGGTATGTGTGTAAGTGATTCATCAAAATAGCAAGCAGTGCACTGAGCTCGCTGTGCTGGGGAATGCGTGTTAATTTAAATGGTCCAATCCCTCCACAGAGTAACTGAAACTCTGTGAACATTCCCGGATTATCTCAGAGATGCGCGTATGGACATACTCAGGAAGCCATCAATTCTGAATTCAGTCTTAATTATTCAGGAAGAATTTTGGCCATTTCTTTCATGAAAGATGCATAACAATTTCCTGTTGAATATCTCAAAAGTGTGAAGGAGATTTTTTTTTTTTTAACTTTCACTGGCCAAGTGAAAGAAAACTTGTTTGGTAACTAGATACAGTTGTCAGATGCTGGCTGCCATCAAGCTGGAGGTCGGCAGCTCCGCGCACCGTCTCATCAGCACCCGAGCTGGGCTCGGGTGGAAGGAAGCAGGATGGCCTCCACATCTGCGCAGCAACTTAGAAACAGTCTGCTCAGCTTTGCTAAACTGCTAACTGCACAGAGGCGCAGGCTGGAAGATAAATTACTTTGCCTTAATGTCACCCTAAAATTTTCCAGAGGGTTTTTTTTTTCCTTGTTATTTCAGATTTTCCAATAACTATTCTGACCTTTCTGCAGATGAAATCAAAAGCACTCGGCTGAAACCTTCAGCCGATATTAAAAATAAAACGATCAGACATACCAGCTGATTCCAGCGTGCAGAAGTTTGTATTTCTGACTCTTGAGTAAACAGGAGTTTTTGGTGCAGGAGGGCAGAGTAACTCAAACCTTTTTGGCAGAGTGAAGTTTTGAGCATCAGCAGTGGCAGCCTGGCTGCGTTCCATTTTATAACTGCTTGTTTTATTGAAAAGTACTTACAACGTGTTTAGCTTCTTCTTAGCTTCAGTTACTCTTTTTTTTTTTTTTTTTTTTTTTTTTTTTTGCAGTTTTTGGCCAGGGCTGGGTTTGAACCCTCCACCTCCCACTTATGGGGCCAGTGCCCAACTCCTCTGAGCCACAGGCCTGCCCTAACTTCAGTTAGTCTTAATGGCAATATCTAATCTCAATGAAAATGCTACTCAGTCTTCACAAGGTGAGGCTGGACAGACAAATCCTCTTTAGAATGCCATTTTTGGCAATTTGATGAGCTTTTTGACTCAACTAAGAGCGATTTCTTTTGGCAGGTAGATTTTTAATCAGAAGGAGAAATAGCTTATTATGTTACTGGTTCAGGTCACAGACTCTCGAGCCACACTCCCTGGTTTCAAAACATGTCCTATCATTTATCTGCTGCAGGACTTTTGGGAAGTTACTAATTTTTTAAACCAGTGATTGGTAGTGGTAGCATAAAATGAATAACTATTAAATAAATATAATAATGGTAAATATTTTGAAAATAATAAATTTTATATTCTTAATGAAAAGTGACTAAATTTCTCCAAATTTGAGCATCTGTATCATCAGCAAACCCGTTTGCAAGTTGTTGGCTATTAAATCCAGTGGAAGAGATCAAGAAGTACAATTAACACAGCAGTTAGAACATAATGTAGTAAGTCCTGTTATAGAATTACATAGACAATGCTAGGGAAACACAACAGTAGGACCATTGAAATGCCATTTTCTTTAAGACTCATTCCCTGCTAGGAAATACAAGATTTTTAAAGAAGGAAAAGACAGAGTTAAATGTGGATAAGATGTGAGTGGTGAGACTAACAGAGATTGGAAAACATAAATGCTTGCCTTAATCTTCCAAATTAATCCATGTGAAAACTATAAAAAAACACATTAGCATGATGTATCTTTACTCATTATAATTACAAATATATTCACGCCCACGCCCAAGTCCACACCCGCAGGCTTCCTCTTGCTCATCACTGGACTTCCCCAAGTACCTACTGGGTCTCTTTTTCCTTCTAGAAGATGCCTGTAACTTCCCACTGTATTGCTCCACCAGTCAAAGCTACCAAGACATTCCCCTTTTCCCCACCTTTTAAATACTACTTAGCTATTCAGTAAGTACAACTTACCTACTCACATCTTTCCAGATTGGCGGCTACCTAATTAGACAATTGAACCCTGCCTGAGTGAGCACCCATTACACAGAGAGATAACAAAGGAAAAATTCTATAGGAGAAATTCTTTACAGTAGAGTAACACAAAGATTTTAAAACTCTCAGAATGATTTCTGCAGACTATCTGCCTCCTGTACATCATTAGCTCTACTAAAGCTGAGATAGGAAACAGTACTTAGTTTTTATTTTAATTGCTGAATATTTCACATGGTAAAACTTCACTTACATGTATGAATTCAACATACACTACTCATGCACAGATGCTTAAATATCCATGTGGAACAGAGGGGCTTTCCCTGAGCTCCACCACGTGGTAGAGAATAAGCCTGCATGGAGAATTCTATTAGCATTCTTTTAATTGAAACCCTGTAAGAGTTGTTATAGTTTTCTGAAGCTTTTTAAACATTTTAATTAGCATATTCTTTGAATGTTCAACGAACATAAAATGAGAATAAGATTGAGCTTTTTAAAGGCTGATGGTGCATAATTCTGTCCTTTGTTACAAAGTCAAAATTAACATGATTTAGTAATTGAATAACCTAATAATGGCTTTTGGAGGCAGAATTAACATTCATTTTAATTTTAAGTTTTTATTTTGTTTTGCTTCATATTCTTTTAAAATCCTATTTGTTCTAATGCACTTGAAAAAATTATTTCGTGTTTATCTTTGGATAAGTTTGCTTTAGTATTACCACCTGTTCCTTTCTTTCACAAAATGATGAATAAAATATCTGATAGCATTATTCTCAAACTATAAAAACCTGAATGAAAGGTAGGCTAAGATACTGAGTTACAGTTTGATTTTTTTCTTAATGCTACATTTAAGCTATCTGTAAACAGATTTGAGATGGTAGCCTTCTACAATGATTAAAATAACAAAGCCTTTGCCTTTTACCTCATTAAACACTGTTTGCAATTTTTATCTTCTAAATAAAGTGTAGGATCTGCAGTTTCTTTAAAGTTGAATGCCCTAGAGTTTTGAGATATAGATCAAAGTAAATATTCCACAGAGCATAATAATACAGCCCAGAAAATGTTGGCTGTGTAATCCAAACATTTAAGAATCTCTTGTCTCTCTTTTCCTTTTCACCTCATAACTTATGAATTATGTATTTCCCTAGGGGTTTTCAATTTACAATATCCTAAAGAGAAAGCAGAAAATAAGTGTACTTGGGATGACATATTTATATGCAGCATGCATGTTTCTTTTCTGCTTTAAGATCAAAGGGTGTTTATAACTGCTCTCAAAATCATAAGGTTACCAATCTCAATTTTCTAGCTGGTGAAAAATAAAAAAGCTGACTTTGTTTGACAAATTCGCAGTTAGGTGGAGTAATTTCACGACAGATTGTTAGCTTAGATGAATTCAGACTCATTACCTCAAATTCCTTCATAAATAATATTTATAGAAAATATTTAAAGTGCATTGAAAACACAGTAATCCCTAGGACGTTTCTCACTAAGCATAAACGATTAGAATTAGTGGCAGTTCTTCTTGTTTGCCATTTTAGCTTGTAATATTAGCATGGGATGAGAAAGTTGGTAGCTATTCATCTGCAGTATATTTAAAACTAATACACTAAAGGATAATTAACATTCGTAACATGTTTCACTTTTTAGACACTCCATACTGTAGAAAGTGAAACTGCAGAGAAGGAGAGACGACTGTATATTTGGAAGTGAATTTGATAATTGCCTTCATTATCATCTTTTGGTGTGAGGTATAGCTACACTTAAAACTGCACATACGTCCCATGAAAATAGTTTTAGTCTATTGTAAGTGCAACAATGTAAGAATGTTGTCCACTTTAAGTGAATACATAGGGAATTTCAAATTCATTCATGAATTAAAACAAAGAGAAATGTATCAAATCATGGCCCCTAATACCATTTTTGCACAAAGACTTACGTTAACACTATTCTTACTCTCTCCTGATATTCAGAATTCCAGTTAGAGGACTAGGCTTCAGAAACTATGAAAAGGAAAGGGCCTAGCTGCTCCTTCTAACAGCAGCCCTATGAGATAGAAATTATAATCCCCACTTTGCAGATGAGAAAACCTACACTCTCTGTGTTTAGCTAATTTAAATTGCTAAGAATCTGGCTTCTAGGCCAGGCCTTTCCTACTCTAGACCCATACAGAGTGCATCTCACTGCTTGGACCATATCCATAGCTCTTAATACTTTAAATTCACAAAAAATATGGACTGGGATAGAGTGCGCTCTTTCACAATGACAAATTGAAATATCTATAGAGATGGGGAAAATTATTCATGGTAGCCTGGTAGAAGATACAATAGTAATGACTCAGGATGTAGCTGGGTAAAAGTTAAAACAATTTGCTTGGGTTAATAATCCAGATAACTCAGTTCGATGGAAATAATTCAGACTCTCAGAGAAATCATATGAACAGTTTGCCTTTGCTGCTTGGCGCATTAGCTGCTGCAGGTAGAGTGACCTATTTAAATTATCTTGGCCCTAATTTCAGGAGTCACCTAAGTACAAATCAACAGTTAATACTTCTGACCGTGTCTGTTGCCTGCATTGTTCAATGTGTAGCTTCAGAACAAAATTTATTTTCAGTTTCCATCAAAGTTGGAGTACACCAATTTGTAAGTTAGAAAGTTTGTTCAGGCTCAGTGCCCATAGCACAGGGGTTACTGTGCCAGCCACATATACCGAGGCTGGCGGGTTTGAACCCAGCCCAGGCCAGCTAAGCAATAATGACAACTGCAACAGAAAAATAGCTGGGTGTTATGGCAGGTGCCTGTAGTCCCAGCTAGTTGGGAGGCTGAGGCAAGAGAATCGCTTAAACCCAAGAGTTTGAGGTTGCTGGGAGCTGTGACACTGCGGTACTCTACCGAGGGTGACAAAGTGAGACTTTGCCTCAAAAGAAAAAAAAAATTTGTTCAAAAGTCACCCATATGAAACTTTTCTTGGATAGTGAGGCAGAAGTAAGAGTTAGATGCTAAACTCATGCCATACTTTTCATGCAAATATAAGTTAACAAAGGATAAGGGTCATCACCTGAGACTATAAAAAAGCTAATTTATTGAAATAATGGCATATTAGTATGATAAGTAAATCTCTTTATTATTAATTTTATAAATCATTTAAATGGGAGATTCAATTTAGAATATACTGCTAAAAATAGCATCCGGGGAGTGTAATTTGGAAAAGGTTAGTTCTCCCAACAAGAATTTTAAAAACTGAAAAATTTTTGTGTTAAACCCCATTGAGTAGCCTGGAGTGAACTCTAATGAACTGATCAGAAAAAAAAGAAGCCCTGGCCTTTTGATGTGTCTGTTTTGTAACGTGATGACAGAAGAAAATAATGCTTTTCATGGAAAGAACATTGGGTCCGGTCGTGAGACTTGGGGTCAAGTCTTTGTTTCTTCCACAGGCAAGCTTTGTGGTTCACAAAATTAATAAGTTTCTGCTTGTCTGTTTCTTTGTGAAATAAAGGGAATAGTGTCACTTGTCAATTCCTAACATCCCATGAGAATGAAGAGTGGGGATGCCTTACACCCGTCTCCAGTATCTTCAACCCAGAAGCCTAATCTGCAGGGTGGTTCTGTGATCTTTGGGTGTTCTTGATTTTCAAGTGTTCTGACGGCGGCAAAGTATTAAGAAAGAAAATGGTCAAATACCGTATGATCTGAAATAGTTACGTAATGACAATCCAAGTCCACTCATATTATAATGTGCTAATGCATTTCTGGCTCAATAGTTGGGATTTTCAGTTCAGGATTCAAGAAATTTTGACATTTCTTTTTCTTCCCAAATCTCTCTCAGCCAAGTCATGCAATAAATGTTGTCATCTCTCAATCTCCTGTCTTCCATTAGAAGCCCTTCCCTCTAAAAACTTTGGAGTCTAAATCAGTCTACTTTCTCAAGACATATCATTTTTGGTAGTTCGCTATATTGCTTTATTGCTCTTTTGGAATATCTTTTGTCTTACCAACTAGCATCTTCTCCTTGCCTATGACTATCACTTTTAAGAATAGTCCAATATCATTTGCTTAAAGAATTTTGGACTTGGAACCAGATTACTAAATTTGAACTCTAGTCTTGATAAAAGGAAGTTAATTGACCAGTTTCTTGGAAGTAAAAAGAACACAAATAGCTACTTCACCAGGATTGTTGTGAACACTGAAGATGTATTTATTAAGAGAGTTTTGTACACGGTGTGGTACCATATAGATGCATGAGGTGACGGTGATTATTAGATAGTCTTAGTGTATATCTCTCTGTCTACTAATCATAGTAAAAGATGTCTATTTATAAGAGAATAAGGAATAAGAATCAAAATCAGAATTCAGAAAATTGACTGTCGCTTAGCAGAAGTATAGAACTCCATTTTTAAGTCACTATATATAGATATTATCTTCTTATTCTATAAAATATCAGGGAATCGTTTTGAGAATTGCAAATATAGTTCTTACTGAAATAAACACAGAACAGTGTGTTGAAACTTTGTCAAAAACTTTTCTGTGGTTATCAAATATTAACTGACTGTCAAAAGTTTATTGGATTTTTAAAAAAAAATTTGCTGAATTGTGTTCACCCTTAACATTTGTTTGGTATAGAAATATTTGATTGATTAGATATATAATTGGAACTCCCTTCTCAACTAAGTGTATTTAAAGTGTACACTTTGCCCTCAACTGAAAAACTATGTAAACTGTGTCTTATTTTTAGCTTCAGTTTATTTGATCAAAATTACAAATACTATGGGTTAATGTGACATTTACAAATTAAACTGTAATATTTTAATTAAATTTACTTAGATTCTTGTAAAATAAATTAACACTCATCATTATTTTTGAACTTCATGTTACCCAAACCAAAGTAGCTCTGTGATGAGTAATGTGATTGTCTTATTCCTATTTATGCTATTTTTGTTTGTCTTTTTTTTCTAATTATTATTTAGGGACCTCCTGGTTTACCAGGTCTTAAAGGTGACCCTGGCTCCAAGGGTGAAAAGGTAAGAATAAAAGAGTGTATTGCAAAATTGTTGTACTAACAGTAGAAGCAATTAACTTTGCAGGCTAAAACCATTGAAAAGGAAATTTAGAACAATATCATTACCATTTTAATCATGGAAAAAGCTTTGAATCCTTGGCATCTCAGAAATATTTAGAGAAGGGAAAATATCCAAATAGTAAAAAAAAGTACCAGAATTCAGTGTTATATCTTCTCAGTGTTTCTTTTCAGGAACCATATGGAGAAAGCATATGGTTATACTAAAATAACTATTCAGAAAATAAACAAATGAAATAACAAAATACCCATTCTTATGTTTTTAACCATGAAAATAAAACTAAATGTATCTTTTAAAAAGTAATATGATCCTTGAGAATTTATGCTGAGTTGCACCAGTTAGAAAAAAAAAATAAGCCTTTTAAATAATGATATTAATATTGTTTGTATTTAAAATTTCTGATTATATTTAAAAGACACACAGAATTTCTGAAGAATAGATCATTCCTATTCAATGAGATGCAAATTAGAATTAGAAGTTTGGGGTTGTTTATTTCACCAATATTATATATGGTCATTATTGGTCTTTTTTTTTTTTTACTTATTTATTTATTTATTTATTTTGAGACAGAGTCTCACTTTGTTGCTCTGGGAAGAGTGCTGTGGCATCACAGCTCACAGCAACCTCAAAGTCTTGAGCTTAAGCGATTCACTTGCCTTAGCCTTCCAAGGAGCTGGGATTACATGTGCCTGCCACAACACCTGGCTATTTTTGGTTGTAGTTGTCGTTGTTTGGCAGGTCAGGGTTGGATTGGAACCCACCAGCTCCAGAATATGTGGCTGGTGCCCTAGCCACTCAGCTACAGGCACCGAGCCCATTATTGGTCTTTTTTTTTTTTAAGAGACAAAGTCTCACTTTGTCACCCTCAGTAGAATGCCATAGTTTCATAGACCACAGCAACCTCTAGCTCTTGGGCTTAGGCACTTCTCTTGCCTCAGCCTCTCTAACAGCTGGGACTACAAGCATCCACCAAAAAATGCCCAGCTATTTTTTTGTTGCAGTTTGGCAGGGGCCGAATTTTAACCCACCACCCTCTGGATATGGAGCTGGTGCTCTACTCACTGAGCCACAGGCACTGCCCTATTATTGATCTTTTAACTGAAGAATTCCTCAACTGCAGTGAAGATGATGTTTTTAGAAAATATTTTTTCCATAATACTTCCAACCTTTAATAAAGCCCCACTTCCTGTAAGCAGTAAGTGATCCAGTCAGGTGACAGAAGGGAGATCCTTCCTTGTCTTCTACACAGAAGGGTGATTCTGTGTGTTTTATGTGCATTTTAAATTTTTATTTTCGTGTTCCATGAATCTAATATCCAAATTTTTATGACTAGAACTTAATACTGGTTGTAACTTAATTATTATTAAAATTTCTTTTCTCTGCCTTCCAAAGGGACATCCTGGCTTAATTGGCCTGATTGGTCCTCCAGGAGAACAAGGGGAAAAGGGGGACAGAGGACTCCCTGGAACTCAAGGGTCTCCAGGAGCAAAGGGAGATGGGGTAAGTAAAATTAAAATTAAGGACAAGTTCCTTTTGAATAATACACTCACATGCACTTTCCTTTAAATATGATCAAATAAGGAATTTAAAGTATCTCTCCTTAAGTCTGTACTACTTTCTAAAACCTTAGGACAAATAAATTAAAAGCATGATTTAAGAAATCATAAAAATATATAGTTTAGTAGTAACTAAAAATGCATGGATTAAATCTCATTGCATGTAAATATTTATTTATTTATTTATTGAGACACAGTTTCACTCCTTTTTTGCCCTGGAGAGAGGGCTGTGATGTCATTATAGCTCACAGCAACCTCAAACTCTTGTGTTCAAGAGATCCTGTTGCCTCCTGCTCCAGAGTAGTTGGAATAACAGGCACCCCTCCCTCCACAATGCCCAGCTAGTTTTCTATTTTTCGTAGTGATGAGGTCTTGCTCTTGCTGGGGCTGGTGTGGTACTCCTGAGCTCAAGCAATCCACCTACCTCAGCTTCTCAGAGTGCTAGGACTATGGCATGTGACCCTTTACAGGCTTATTATACACACACACATGCCCCACACATGTGTGTATTTAAAACAAAAAACATATAGACATTACATTAAAATAGGAAAAAATTTCACATGATTTTGCGTTATTTCTTAGATTTACAGTGAAAAAATGATAAGTTATTTTACTTTTTAGTCCTTTATATTTTTAGTCCCAGTTATGTAAATCATGACAATGGAATACTGAGGAAGCTTTTTAAATTGGATGATTCTCTCTCTAGGGAATTCCCGGTCCTGCCGGTCCCATAGGTCCACCTGGTCCTCCAGGCTTACCAGTAAGTATGAAACAGCAGAGTCTTGGAAGATAAAGTTAAAAATATGCCAAACATAAACAAATGCTTCAGATTTTTATCTGTGCTTTTTCCTTTGCATTTTGTAGGGTCCTCAAGGCCCAAAGGGTAACAAAGGCTCTTCTGTAAGTACTTTTTTCTTAGGCATTTTTATTTTTCAGTGATCCTGGTTAATTGCCTGTTCCCCATTTATTTCTCTCCCTTTCTCTTTCTAACAGGGACCTGCTGGACAGAAAGGTGACAGTGGTCTTCCCGGGCCCCCTGGGCCTCCAGTAAGTGCATGTTAACAAGAACATGTTCTGATAATTTGCATGTGGAGACTGCCAATGATTCCTCTGAATTAATAAGATGGACAAAAAAAAAGCACATTCTGTCCAAAGTGCTGATTTATAGGAAATGGTGACTATATCAGTTAAGGAATCCTATCTATCTGTCCAGACTTTTCATTGATTTCACTCTTTAAATAGAGAGATACCTTAATGGTGTGTTATAACAACCTTGTTTTTATTAATTTTCAAAACAACCACATGTTTTTTTATGCTACAATTTAATGAAACCAACTGATGCCACATGGATATATTTACACCTGACTCTGGGAATAAAGATAGAAGTTCACTTGCTCGGCATTTTCTTTTCCTAGTGCACATGTAATAGTAATAACAAAAACGCAATAATAAAAGCTAACATTTATTAGTACTGACATTTTCCAGGCTTCACACAGTTCTTAAGGAGTAGAATTAAAATATAAATCCATGCGAAAAAATGTTTAGTCTTCTTTCTTGAATTAAAATGTTTCCAACAATATGTCTATTAGTTTGCTAGAGCTACAGTAATAAAGTAGCAGAGAATAGAACTTGTGGTTTAAACAATAGGAATGTATCTTCTCACAATTCTGTAGGTTGGAAGCCCTAGTTCAAAGTGTCAGCAGGGCTGGCTTCTTCTGAGGTCTGTGGGGAAAGGAGCTTGTCCTCGCCTCTCTCCTTGGCTTATAGAAGGCTGCCATCTCCTGTGTCTCCTCACATCATTTTCCCTCTGTGCGTGTCTCTGTGTTCAAACTTCCCCTTTGTTTAAGACTATCAGTCACACTGGATGAAGGCCCACCCTAATGACCTTATCCTAACCAATTTTATCTTCAGGCACCCTATTTCCAAATAAGATCATGTTCTGAGCTACTGGGAGTTAGGACTTCTGCGTATCAGTGTTTGTGAGATGCGATTCAACCCCCAATGATGTGGATTAACTATCTGGGGTAGCTCGCTATTAATGTAAATTCAAGTCTGGTTGCATTTGTTTTAAGTTTTCTAAATCATAAAGAGTCAAGTTATGCATATTTGTGCATATTTTAAAAGTTTGATGTTTCATAATACAAATTATTATCAAGAATAATAGACAGTTCATTAGATAGTATAGGAGCATTGAAATGCTGAAAATTTGGAGACTTTAGAATGTGAGGGTGGAGATGGGGCATATAAATGAGGAAAAATTAAGAAATGAGAAAATAATATATAACATAGATCTATACAGATCTTTGCTACATTCAGATATACATATGGCCAGAAACATCTGATTTGTATAGCTACTACAGTATCTCTGCAAGGTTATTTTGCAAAATAACTTACAAAATGTACATGCATATATAAATATATAAACATTATATATCATTTTGTAGCTATGGAACAACTAAACGAACCGTTGTTTCTTAGAATGAAACGTAACCTATAGTAACCAATGTCTGCATAATATTTTACTTTATGGAACTATCACGTGCACAATCTCCTTTGCAGGGTCCTCCGGGTGAAGTCATTCAGCCTTTACCAATCTTGTCACCCAAAAAAACCAGAAGGCATACTGAAAGCATGCAAGCTGATGCAGAAGATAATATTGTTGATTACTGGGATGGAATGGAGGAAATATTTGGTTCCCTCAATTCACTGAAACAAGACATTGAGCATATGAAGTTTCCAATGGGTACTCAAACCAATCCAGCCCGAACTTGCAAAGACTTGCAACTCAGCCATCCAGACTTCCCAGATGGTAGGTTGATAATACGTGACAAGGCAAATGTGCCAAGCCTCTGAGTTATGGAGGGGTATTGTCAGCTCTTAATTCAGTTAAAAGTTTGATACATTCTCTAAAGAAAACCAAACAATTTTTCATTTTAGTCTTACACATGGAAAAAGTCATTTACACAGTGTAATTCAAGATTTGCTTTGAAAAAATCCCTTGTCTGTTAAATAAGGTTTCATTAAATTATGACCAAATCATGTTGGGATGATCATAGCTGATACAAATGTATTTTGCTTCATAGTAACTATCACAGAATGGATCTTCTGTGTTAACAAATATAAGCCTATTACTATATATTTTTATTACCTTAAATTATATTATTAGGATGACTGCACTAATGTAATTAATTCATATTAACACGTTAAAATAGTGATTTACATTAATATGAATAATACGGTTATGACTAAGTTGCATAACTAAAGAATATTTAGCCTATCAGTTTATCAATGCTTTGGTAAAAGAATAAGAATAGAGATAGCTTGGGGCAAGGAAATATCTTTCTTGATCCCAAATAAACAGAAAACTATGAATTGTTTACTTATCAGTAAAAATCAGGATAATTTATTATACGTACTCTTTGACAAAACCTTTAACATAAATACTGACCTGAGAAGGGAAGCATTTTGTCTTAGTTGACCAAATTTGTAGAATTACTAAACTGGCAAAGGTCAAATCATTATCTGATTTTACATCTCCCATTTTATCTGGAAGTACTTTGCTTCCTCTTTTACTCCCAAGAAAATATTGTTGGGCACTATCATTCACGTCATGAATGTTACAACGGTGATCTAAATAACTCAGTGCGTAGAACAATTTTATGTAATTCAGAAACAGCCACCGTAAAGAAAGATGTCATAAAATCTTGTATTAATCAAGCACAGCCTGTTTAAACTGAAACATGGGTGGTTACTACAGTTCCTACACAAACTGGTAACCAAGATCTTCAAATTTATAATATATTTATTTGAAAAGATATGTTTAGTTCAGCGATTTATAAGAAGACTTATTTTAAATGGCATTATTTAAGCAAAAGACTGAGATGACTTAGTTTGAGTGTATTCAGAAAATTGTCTCTTCTCCTGAATCTACACGTACTTGACCTATCAGAAAATTTCTATTGAGTTGATATGTCATTTAGACAAGAATACAGGGAATACGATATGACAATATGATATGATTCTTACACTTCTCATTCAAATCAAAAAAGTATTCAATCATGCATAATTGAAAATCAAGTGTATGAGATGTCAGCTTATATTGAGTTATAAAGCAAAATGTGATTAATTACCACTGAGCAGTAAAGGAAAAATGTTGTAAATTTGGGGATAAGTTTATTGTTGATTATTGTTCCCAGTTTCTTCTACACAATTGGCTTATTAATTCTTGAATGTACTAATTAATTAATTGATATATTTATTGACTGAGCAAAGACAGACATTCTTCAGAAATTTATAGATTAACAAAAAGTATAATGCCCTCAAGCTTCTTTTTTTAAAATTTTTTTTATTGTTTTTTCCCTCAAGCTTCTTATTATCTAAAAATGGAGCACACCCCTCAAAAAATTAATTATAGCATATCATGACAGGTAGTATGAAAAAGAACTATGTATTTAGATAATTAAGGGGTGATTCTATTCTGGTTAGTGTTGGGGTTCCACCCCAGAAGCACAGTCCGCTAAGACCTGTGGAAACTGGCAGCGACCAGCTGAAGAAATATAGAGTTAAAAACAATGGTAAAGAAAGAGACATGAGGCATAGAGTAGATTTAAAAATGGGAGCTCAGTTTATGGGATTCCGGCAATGGCACCACATGTTTGCTCTGCTCTGCTTTTATTGAGGTCTATTTGCCTAGAGGGATGAGAACAAAACATCAGCAGTTTCTCTGAGCATATCAGCTCCTATTGTTGTATTAACCTTAAGTGTGGCCTTGAGAAATCTGAAATCTGGGCCTTGTATTGGGAGAGCCTCCCGCTTGCCATCAAACACACAGATTTCTAGGGAGGTGTTAAAATCTGCTAGTTCCCTGTGGAGTAAAATGCCAGACACTGTTGTTAATCTCCTCTGAGGAATTGGTGGGAGGGAGGAATTTTCCTCCCATCCTCACCACAGAGGGTCTTCCTCTGCGATAAGGGATATAAGCTCTGCTGCCCATATCTCAGGACTCCAGCCTGCTTGATCTCTGCCCCAGGCAAATGCAAATCTCCACAGTGGGTATCTGCTTTGCCTGTTTACTAGGCAGGAAATGACCCAGTTAATGTATCTTTCTAGGTCTTCCTAGCACCCTCTTCTATGACCCTTTGTCCTCAGAGTGCTCACAGACACAGCAGGAGTGGTTGTAAGCTAGATCCCCAACAGGCTAGAATTTCAGAAAAGGCAGGGAGCTTGCTGGCAGTGGCTAGCTTAAATGTTAACTAGCTGACTTTTCTTTGTTCCAACCCACTCAGCTTACTTTTTAATTTTCCTCTTTTTCTGGGGGTGATTTCCCTTGCCAAGAATGGGGTCTCCTGTCCCCATTCTCCTAGCAGATAGGATATTAATATGTGAGGAGTTTCTTTAAGTTGAAACCTTACAGAGATAGCCATACTAAGAGTCCAAGGGGTATTTCAAGCAGAGGGTATGACATTTGTAAAGCTTTGAAGAAGGTAAGGTCTTGTTGTTTTCAAAGAACTCAAAAAAGCTTACTGTGGCGAAACAATAGAGAGCACTCTGGGAAATTACCTGAAAAAATCTAGAAGGCAGCAAAATGGAATAAAAGGGAGATGGCTAAGAAGCTTTCTGACTAATTTAGTCAAGAGATGACAGTGCCCTGATCTAGGAATATGGCAGGAGAAACGGGAAAGGAATAAATGTGAGATAAATTGAACATTGTATCCATGGGATACTGAACCATTTTATTGAATGAAAGTATCAGTAATTCACTAATTAATCTGATGTGAAAGAACATTTAATGATAATGTTAATGAATAAAACAAGATGAAATGATGATTCTCATTTCTGTATCATACAAAATTATATACTCATTAGAACCATATAAGAAATATCAGAGATATTGGTTATTTCTGGTTAGTAAAATCTTGGATGATTTTTATTTTCTGGGAATTCTACTTTGTTTCACACATGAATATTTGTTGGTATAATCAGAACAAGTGTAAATGTTTTTTTTAAGTATGATATTCAAGTTATCTGACAGAGGTTGTTTATATACAGGTGGTAGTAGAAGATAAAACAAGCCGAACTTGGATTTTCAGATTTCTAGTACTAAGCTAAGCAATTTGAGCTTTGTAAATGTTAAATTTCGCAACTAGAAAGGCTAATACAATTCAAATTAATATTTGAAATGAAGTGTCAACAAGAACAATAGTAGGAAGTATAGGGGAGGAGAGAATGTTGATCCCTTTCTTCCCCATCATAAAGGTCACAGCAGACACCGTCTAACAAACAACGGGCTAATAAGAGGAAAGCCTAACACTTGTATTTGATCATAGCTTTACATGGCACAGGTACCCTCAGAAGGAATCCCCAAAGATACGGGTGATGCCGTCTAATTAAACGCTTAGGTTCAATGAAGCAGGGACAGCTGTGTAGAAGTGTCATTGGGCATAAAAAGAGTATGAGTGAATGGTTAACAGTTTGAACGGCAGGTCTGTTCAGATTCTTCTTGGCCTTTCTGATGTAACGTGCATGTTGTCACAGGTATGGGGCAGGATCACTCTGCAATGAAATCTTCATGTCTTTATGGCTGGCAGTTAACACGTAGAAAGGTGGGGGAAGGTTAGAGTAATATTCGTAGGTTTTATGGCTGTCTATGTGGGAAAAAGGGTCTAGTATCTATGACCTGCCTTAGGAAATAGGATTCTAGTTTCTCTGACTTGTCTCAAAAGAGGATGAGGGATGAGAACTAGGAGGGTAGAAGAAGGTCAGGGAGAAACTCTGCTTCTGAGGCCTTCCATTTTGTGGGGGTCTTTTTATGAGTTCCAGCAGAATGAAGCAAAGTAATGGTTACATGTATATCAATTTTGCCTGGCAGTAACTTTTGTTAACACAAACCTTATTGTCACTTACACAGAGAAGAACTTTGTTTAATGTTATTCCCACTGTTTGCCATCTTTACTCACATCAGGAGTTATGGTTATCCACATAATATGTGCTCTGCAACACTCAAGAATGGTAGCAGCAGCAGACTGCTTTTAACTGTATAAAGTACTCTTTTTTCTTAGGACCTCAGTCAAAGAGAAAATACATTTACAAGAAGAAGCTTTTGCTATAAAGTAAGGCAGGGTATGATCCCTGAGGCTCAGCAGATACTATCATATCCATTGTTGCACCTGCACAAACCAGAAGAAAATATATTGATTATTACAATCAAATTAACTTAAGTAGCAAATAATACTTAAGAGATTTGGGGCCAACTGTATTTGATTCCATTATGCACGGAGTTTATTCCACATGGATAAACAGAATGGTAATATCTTAAGAGATGATATTTAGGCCGAAATCTAAAAATCATGGGCCAGGTGAGCACAAATGAAAAATGTTCCAAGTAGAACCTCCGGAGCATTTGCAAAACGTTGAGGCAGACAAGGCCCTGATATGACCGGAAACATAAAAAGGAAATGATCCCTGAATATTCATCAGTCCTCATTTAGATTTCTTATACAATTTAATATCTAATGCATTTGATTTGGATATCAATGAATTCGTATCTGTTTTTTGCTGCCTTTCAGGTGAATATTGGATTGATCCTAACCAGGGTTGCACAGGAGATTCCTTCAAAGTTTACTGTAATTTCACATCTGGTGGTGAGACTTGTATTTATCCAGAGAAGAAATCTGAGGGAGTAAGTACCAATCTGTTTTGGTGGTGAATGTTGACAGTTCCTGCCATGTTTTTGCAATATTGAACTAAACAGGAAAATTACACTGTCATATTTTCATTTATCTGCTTTTCTTATGGGGTAATTAGAGCGTTTCATTTGCATAAACATGAATAAAGCACCACAGTGGTGTGCAGAGTTAACAAATCCTTCTCGCCTTTATTTTGTACCCAGATGTATTCTTCACGCACCTGCTTTCTCTCTAAAATTCCGTGGCTGTCCATGATACAGCACAGCTGAAGCTCAAATTTCAGTGCAACGTATTTAGTATTCTCTGCCCAGTTGTCACGTGGTAGAACTCACAGCTGCATATTGTGCCCAAAATATCTAATTTTATAAGGAACCCATCTTTTAAAATCAGAGTATTTCCTGTACTTACATTTTTCTTGAGTATTTAGTCCCTTTAAACAGATTCCTTGATTTTTGCCTAATACTGTCAATATACTTGGATCTTGTAAGCTAAATATAGAAAAGGTTTTTCACTAGTATAATATTGTTATTCAAAGATTTATGTGAAGTATTTTGCTTTTATTTGTACTTGTGTAATAAATTCCATCCTTTTTATGAAGTGGAATGGGCATGAGAGGCACAGAAGCTCCTTAAGGCAAAGCAGTAGCTTTATGTGTGGCTAATGTTTTTAGGAGAAAAGTCACGTTTGTTGAGTAAGGAGTGATATTGGGGGAGGGGAAACACCTTCCATTCCCCAGGCTCCTGGGGCAAAGCGTAATAAAGCTACTCTAGCCCCCAGAGAAACGTGGAAATGGAAAATGCTTCCCCTTACACTGATGACTCCAATTCCCTGCGGTGAGGATTTCTGTACCTTTATATTTTGCAGAGCTTTACAAAGCAAAACAATAAACGCAAGTCTATAAAAGATTCTAAATATTCTTCCTAGCAGGGAATGATGAGGCTTACTCCCTGCCAGTGACTTTCTTAAGTATCCCTGCCCACTTAGTTACTGGCTAAATATTTCCAAATAACTCCTTTGGCTGTGGAATGGAGATGGCTCCTCCCACTTGCTGGCTAATGCTGACTGGCATTTTGAGGATTTTCTTTGCAAGGGATGATTAGGTGATCTCTAACCTTGTGCTTTACCCTAAGAAAGTTCATGGAAAAAATAACGGACAAAAGATTAATAGAAGCAATGACACTGAAATTTATTAGCATCCATGGAAGGGAATCACAATCTGATTGCCAAATATCCCAACAGAGTGTAGAAGCTTATGTACCTTACTTCTTAAGGGAAAGGGAGACAGGGAACTGTGACTGATTTTAGGAGTTGGTAAATGATTTGGGGGTGGGCTGGGGGGTGGGGAGAATTCAATGTGTTTGAAGAATATACACCCGCCCAACCCGTCGGTTGGAGCCTGTATAGTAAACAATGGCTCGTGACAAAAATCTCTCCCTGTGTGTTGAAAAACTTCAGTATTTCCTCCTGCCATCTGAGTTCAGTTAATGAAAGCTGAGGGAAGGGACCAGTGGCCATTGCTTTCTTCTTTAGTGCATCCGAACTTTAGGCAAGTAAAGGAATTGCTGAGACCATCTTAGTCCTGTGCTTTGGGAGACACTGATGATTCAGAAGTAAGATGAGGAAGAGGAATGACAATTGTTCCCCCTGAGGGTCCCTCAGATCTTCAGTAGACAGGAGGGAAGTCTCTTCCAGTATATGTTCATCTCCAAGGACCCACAATTCAAAATGCCCATAATGTCAGGGAGCCGTGTTTGGAGTGAAATTCCCTGCACTCCCTCGCCCCACCAGCAGGGGCCTCTCCAGCTCAGGCCTTTTCCAAGTTTTTGCCTCCCCCTTTCTTTCTGAGACAGTAAAGGAGAACAGGAAGGAAAGGACTCAGTCTTCCCTCCATGGAGTTCCTACGTGCTGTCTCAGATTTTGCTCTTTACCTCATTCTGTATAACCGCTTTGTAGACGCTCATTTTGTGTAGGTTTGTGGAATCATTTTAGATAATCTCATTTTTTATAGGGTTAACATCAATTTAAAGCTTTTCAGCTTTTACTCTCTCTGAAAACGACTGATCTGTACAGAAACCATACTGTTCATGGTAATCACCTCCTCTCTAATTTTCTGTTCCTCTGTAACAGGTAAGGATTTCATCATGGCCAAAGGAGAGACCAGGAAGCTGGTATAGTGAATTTAAGAGAGGAAAAATGGTATGTCCTGACCTCAACATGAAACCATTTATCTCAAACTTCCGAAGTAAAGCTCAAACCAGGCATCTTTACACCCTGAGTGTGAAAGTCGAAATTATACAGAGTAGGATTTGGTGTGGTGTCTAATTTTCTGCCCCTAACATCTTTTGGACCACTGTGGTATCTTAAAGCTGTCTAAAATATCTGTTTCACAGTAAACTAAATTTACTGAGAAAAATATGATCAAATAACATACACGGTTCATTAAGTACCTGACATAAATATCCTAAAATGGATTATGTCGATAATATAAGAGATAAAGAATATGATATCCAGTTGGTATCTCTGGCTCCCACTATTTCGTTCTCTATTTGCTTTGTTCTCCATTTTGTTATTTGTTTTTCATTTCAATAGGAACTTCAGGGAAGTACAATATTTTTCTCTGATTGTTATGTTTGGAAAGACAGTGCACTTACCCTTTTTGTATAATGGCACAAACTTACATAAAGGTTTCTGTATATTTAGCAATTCATTTTAATAGTTTTCAAAACCTATTTTAAAATTAGATGCTAACTATAATAAACTCATTTATAAAAACTATTTAAAATGTACAGGTGTGTAAAGTATTTTAATTAGGATTTGTTCACATTAGAGTATTTCCCATTTATTTCGATAATTATACAATTATGTAATGTTTTAAAAAAACTGTTACATTGATGACTGTTTATATGCTTACTATTTTTATAACAAGCAAACATATATAATTATAATTAATGCCTTCCAGTGAAGTTTCCCACTTGTATGCACTAGTATAGTTCTTGAGTTACATGTTAAATATTCATCACACATTTTTGGTTGGGTATGAACTTAAAAAATCACACACAGTTAGAAATGTGTGTATTTTTGTTGTTGTTGTTCTGTTTTCCTTAGATTGAATTTTCCTAGTAGTTTTTTTCTTTAACCTCACAAGAATCTTCATCATCTGACCTGCTATTCAGTATAACCATATGAAATCAATTATAAGAAAGTTACAGTTAATTGCCTTTACATTGATTTATTCTATCAGCTGGGTGAATTTCTTAACTTTGTTTCTTAATTTAAGTTTATGTGTGTTCAGCTGAGTCCAGATATTTCAATTATATCAAATAAAATAATTTATGAAGGTGTTATGAGATGTTTTTAATAATTTACAGCTAAGACTGTTTTCCTGCTTTATATACAGAATAAATATTGACTCAACAAATATTTACTTAGATTATCTTGGGCAATATGCTTGGGGCTGACAATACAATTATGAATATACATATTCTCTAATAATGGACAGACACGACTTTGCTGAAAATTAGACCAGAATACCTTAGAGGTTGATAGCCCCAAAGTCAAAAGTGAAGGAATAAAATATATATAAATATATGTAAATATATTAAAATATATACATATTTTTTTTTCAGTTTTTGGCCAGGGCTGGGTCTGAACCTGCCACCTCTGGCATAGAGGGCTGGCACCCTATTCCTTTGAGCCACAGGCACCTCCTGGAACATATTTAAAGATCTAGGCAAAGTAGATACATTATGAAATTTTTGAAAGGAGTAGGCAAAATCAAACTGCTACACAAAAACCATTTCACCTTCTGCATCTCTCCCAGATTCCTCAGGTTTCATTGTCTTGCTACTTTGCCGTCTTACTTTTTCAAAAGATTCATAAGTATAATGAAACCACTTTTGGAAACTAAGGCATTTGGGGGGGGCAATGTTTACTGTTTAGGAGAGGATAGAGGTAAAGCGATTATTTCAGAGATAAGCAGTTAAGGACACATTCCTGATTTTGGGTGAAATTCTGTCTCTGGGTGTCTGGACCGTCAATTCACACCTTCTTCATTACGTTAATAATCTGTTGCCTCATCTGCACGCTTCTGGCGTTACAGTTCACAGCGGATGTTGACAGTGATTTTATTCTTTACAGCATAAAGGAAGAAACACATTTTTATGTACTTTTTAATTATTCTATTTCCAGCTTTCGTATTTAGATGTTGAAGGCAACTCCATTAATATGGTGCAAATGACGTTCCTGAAACTTCTGACTGCCTCTGCTCGGCAGAATTTCACCTACAACTGTCATCAGTCCGCAGCCTGGTATGACGTATCATCAGGCAGTTATGACAAAGCACTTCGGTTCTTGGGGTCAAATGATGAGGAGATGTCCCATGACAATAACCCTTTTATCAAAGCACTATATGATGGCTGTGCGGTGAGTAGAATCCCTGCACCTTCCCAAATGAGAGGCAGCCTGTAACCATGTTCATTTGGTCCTAGTCTAGATTTCTCTCATGAAATGGATGTCAGTTGTTATAAAGATTTCATATTAATCCTGACGTGTTACACTGTGGTATATTAGAAACTGCTAAAGTTCACACACACACACACACACACACACACATTCTGAAACATACATACACGTTTTTAAAATCCATAGGAAAAGGGAATCTTCAGTCATATGTTATCATTCCTGACATCTGATTCGTGTCACAGCTAGTTATTCTTGAAATGAAAAAGAAAACCAGAAACTTTTCTCATTTGCCTCCTTCGCTAGCGATTCTGAAATCACAGATAAAGGAATCGCCATTATACCATTTGTACCCTAGATAACGTCTACCTCTGTCTTTTGTTTACAAAGAGCTTGTTATCTGGTACTATAGTACAACAGCTGGGGGTCTACTATATTTGTGTTATGTTTCTACTCTAGGACTATTTTTTTTAAATAGATGGGAATTCCATATATGAAAATGCTTCTTAGGATGCCCCCCCCCAAGCTCATTGCTTTAGTTCAGTATTGATAACTGAAGAGAACTCACAATTACAAATAAATAGGTTCATGTTTTCAACAAAATGAGTAGGGTGCAAGAACAAAGGAAAGAATATAAAACAGATTGATGGAACAAGACTCATAGAAAGCTTTCCCAATACTAGCATATTGTTATTTAACAATTCACAGAATTAATATTTAGCTTTTGATTTTTGACTTTCTATATTATAACTCTGACAGTCTATAATCTCCTAATTATGGTGGCAAAGATGTAGTATTTATATAGGAAGATCCAATCCCAACACCACTTTACGTATCAAATCGTACTTATCAATTCAAAAAGATTCTTTTCTGGCTGTGAAATATCCTAGAGTATCGTAGTTGAGTAATTACTGTTAAATATCAGATGTAATGATTGACATTCAAAATTTAAAATTATATAAATGATAACAAGAGAATTACTACTTAGATGATGGCAAACTCGTTTTTTATTCTCTTCTCTTTCACTTCCTCACCTCCACTCAGCAGCTTAAGAAAAACTTACATTTAAAAATGTGAAGTGATTGACGTAACTTTTTATTTCTATTTCATTTTACAGTCCAGAAAAGGCTATGAAAAAACTGTGATTGAAATCAACACACCAAAAATTGATCAAGTACCTATAGTTGATGTCATGATCAATGACTTTGGTGATCAGAATCAGAAGTTTGGATTTGAAGTTGGTCCTGCTTGTTTCCTTGGCTAAGATTAGGACAAAGAACATACAAAAACCAACAGAAAATATACCTTGGTGCCACCAACCCATTTTATGCCACATGCAAGTTTTGAATACGGATGGTCTAGAAAACAACTTGCCTGGTATATGTGTACCATTTAGGAAGTACTGATGTCCTTATGGGACAGAATCACAGGACAAAGCTTTGAAAATTATAAAAATCTAAGATAGTGTGGCTGAGATGGAAACAGAGTTGCTTCTTGATTCCCAATTCTCATCTCTCCTTTTCCTATTTGGATTTCTTTGGTGCTGTAGAAAACAAAGAGAAAAAATATATATATTCGTAAAAAATATGGTGCTCATTCCCATCCATTAAGGATGTGCTAAAACAGTGTGTTTGATACATTGTAATTATTTTATGTACAGTTCTGTACTGTTCTCTATGTGTCCATTTCCAAAACTTGCACGTGTCTCTAAATTTCATCCAACTCTAATTTTATGACAATTGCAGAAGTATGATGGCAATAAATATATGTATTATGAAAAAATAAAGCTGTAATTTCTGATGACTCTAATTCCCTTTCTTTGGTTAATAATAAAATGCCTTTGTATATATTGATGTTGAAGAGTTCAATTATTTGATGTCGCCAACAAATTTAACAGAGGGCAAAAAAACCTGGAAGACATGGAAGCACACTACGGTCAACTCTTCTCTGCTGACAGTAATTTTGCTGAATTTCAGCCACAAACATCAAGCATTGTGTTGCTTTGTTCAATGCCATACCTCAAACTTTCTTTTTCTCAGAATCCAGGATTTCACAGGATACCTGTATATATGGAAAAGAAGCAAGTTTATATTTTTGGACAGGGAAATATGTATGAGAAATTATTTTAACAAACAAATGCTTCCATCCAGCAAATGATCATGTACAATTTTTTCTACCAATTTCATCTCATTGTTTCAGTGTGCTTCAAGAAAGCAGGTTAATATTAAAGATGGAAACTAGCAATTATTTATGAATTTGTGCAATGTTAGATTTTTCTAATCAATCAACTTCTTTAACTTGATTCTAAGTGGCATACTATAATAATCTCAAATATTATTTTACTTGCCCAACAAATATTATTTCTTTCCTTTCAAAATAATTTCATAGATCATTTGACCTGCCTAATCGCTAAATAATACATGGATGGACTGTTGCTAACAGTACGTGTTTTAAAAGTCAGACGTATTCAAGGCAATCGAAATATTTTTTTCCACTAAGGTATTTTCTTTCAGGTAGCTTGAAATAGCAGTAAACTTAAAAATGACAAATTGAACTTTGTATCTATTTTAAGTAATATATGTAAGACTTGAAAATAAATGTTTTATTATTTCTTATATGACGTGTTAAATTAATTGATACCAGATTCCGCTGGAACATTTTCAACTGCTAATTTATCACAAAAGAGCTTACCTGTACTATTGAAATTAAAACGTGAACATGTGTCATTCATAATTTCTTTTATTTTTGAAATCAAGTTTGTAAATGTCCTTTTCAGAAGGGAGATATGAATCCTATAAATAAACTCAAGTCTTGTTTACCTGGATTGGTCATTCTCTTTCTTAAATAGGTTCCAAATTATTCAACACTGCAGAAAAGGCTTTTGATTCTCTTTCTTGACCATCCAGATGAGAATGGTTTTACACTTCTCAATAAACATAATTTCATTCAGAAATAAGTTGTTTAAATAAACACCACATAGTCATTCCATATTTAGAAAATAAATATACATTATAGTTGAAATTTTAAAAACATTATAATTAAACATTGCATGACGTCTCAAATAAGTGTTTATAATTTAAGCTGTAAAAATATCCTTGGAACTTTTCATGTGAAGTATGGTCTCTAAGTCACACATAAAATAATATTTGTATTATTATACAGAGGGATTCTTACACCAGATAATTTAGTGAATGTATACCAATAACAGAATATTTTGCCTATTAACGTGAATCAGCAATGCAGTATTATGTCCATTAAACAAAATAATCTTAATTTTTTTCTCAGTAGAATGAATATGTAACGGAACGTTCTATCCTTTCCATATATGGGTAGGGTCTTCTGCATGACATCAGATTTCTTTTCTCTCCTTTATGATTGATTTGATCTGAACAAAAGAAAGCATGACAAAACAGAAAGAGCATACTAAATGGTATTTTAGGACTGGCCCCACACATATAAGTTATTTATACAAACAATATGGAGACTAATACCAACCTTGAAGTCAAACGCAGACCAAGAACTTGATGTGTATAAAATTCAGTATAACTCTTTTTGAAAAAAAAATTGCAAAATGAAGTACAAAAGTGATTTATTCCGAGTGGGTAAAAATACTGCAACAGAGTATCATTATTATTATTTATTTTTTTGAGACAGAGTCTTACTATGTTGCCCTCAGTAGAGTGCTGTGGCGTCACAGCTCACAGCAACTCCAACTCGATTCTTAAGTGATTCTCTTGCCTCAGCCTCCCAAGTATCTGAGACTACAGGTGCCTGCCACAAGAGCCAGCTATTTTTCTGTTGTAGTTGTTGTTGTTTGGCTGGCCCAGGCTGGTTGGAATTCACCAACTCTGATGTATGTGGCTGGCACCTTAGCTGCTGAGCTATAGGCACCAACCAGAGTATTATTTTTTTAAATGAAATGATCCATATGAAAAATATCAGAAAATCTGGGGGAAAAACATGTTCTAAATTAACTTTCTGATACACTTCAGTGATCATTTTATATTTAAATTTTTGACTGAAATCTCACTGAGGGCCTCTCTGCAAGAGAATTTAACTTCCTGTAGAGTACATTTCTCTAACATGCCAGCCAGATCATGAAGTTTCTTATAGTTTCAATTTCACATCTTTTTTTTCTACTATATAATTTTAATTTCAAAATTTATTTCAAAATTTTCAAAAAGCACTTTTGCATACATTTCTTTCACATATGTACTACAAAAATTGTGAGAATTTTTTACAGACAAGCTTCTGAGTCTGTACATTTTCAGCCTTATTTCTCTTTTACTCCTAAAGGATCTCACATTCTGGGCATCATAAAACACACACACCGTGGTACAAACTCTGTTCTCTTGATTTTGGTTATCATAACAATGGGTAATAGAATTATTCCAGGATGGCATGTCTACACTCAGATTACTGACATTATTTATGCACAATATTAACCTCATGCCACATAATTATATACCACCATGTCAACATAGCATACAAAACACAAATAAAAGAATCTTTATTTGAATTTCTTTCACACTGGGTCCTTTTACACCCTGCAAAAAAAAGAAACAATGACAAAGAGAAATTGGAGTGGAAAGTCAGTGTTCTTAAGTGATTATGATCAAAGTATCCTACTTTGGCAAATTTTGCCAATTATAGAACCTGGTGAATCTATTTCTAGAAAGTTCTCAGGGTCTTAAGTGGATCCCATGCAAAAGAATGTCCTGAGGCTTAAGCTTTATTAATTTCCTCTTAAATGCTGGAAAATTGCAACATATAGGAGGTAATTGAGGGCCTAGCACAGTGTCTGGTGTATATAAGAGCTAAAGAAATAGCTGCTGGACTTCTGACTGCGAATATTACCACCATAGTATGTTTCTTTCTAACATGTCGCTACTAACACATTGCTACTGATACAACCAAACTTTTATTAAAATTGAATTTCTAAAAATATATTACATAATTTCAAGGTCACAGAGGCTCAAATTTTCCAAGAGACATATGTATAAATTTTAAAAATTATTTGCAAAGGATACCATAAAAGAGAAGTAGCCTAAGCCCCTTTGATATCCAGGAAGTCCAAATTCAGCAGGTGTAGCTTCTGCAGGCTTCTGTTTGGTACCAGGATTTGTTTTGCTCACCAGAGGATGTGTTTAATAGCTTCTGAGGTCTCTCGACTTTGGTACTCTGCTAGTTTCATTCCCTGAACTGGCTTAGCTGCAGCCCAGAAATACAGAGACTATGGGATTATTTACAATAAAATATTTTACAAAAATATCCTCATTAAAGCATTCCAAGTTCAATAATCAATACCGAGCTGCTCACCTCCTGCAGGGTCCTTATTTATCACTTATCCAGTAAAGCCAGAAGTGAATAAATATGAGGAGATTCGTTAGAGTAAAGGGAAAAAATGGAGAAAAGAGTTACAGACCCAGTGGTAACTCTTCCCTTCCAAAACCACAAATTGAAATTATTTCAGAAACATTTCGTTACAATAACTGCAACTTATTTTATAATTTCATGATATCATTTCTACCTGGAATACTACTTATATGAAATAAACAAAAACTGATTACTATTTTGAAATTATTTCTGCATGTCTATAAGGAAATATAGATGTAGGTCTTCCTTCCAAAGTGACAAGATTTATGTTTTGCCACAACTAAAAAGTAAACCCTACGTCTCACTACCAATCATGTTCCAGTAACAACTTCCAACATAAACTAAGCTAACACGCCTACCAGCTTATTACACCATTATATCAGGGTCTGTGATGCTAATAAAAATTTGGCTATATTTTAGCTCAGAGAGGAAATGAGTATTTCTGAGTACAAAGATATATTCCTCTGAAATAACAGCAACATCTTTGCTCAACCCTATGTGGGATGTCCAGATTTTAAGTGCAACAACAAATTCACTAAGAAAGAAATTTATTTGCAGCTCCCTCAGGTCACGTAGTTTAAAGCTGTGTGCAAACTATTCCTTAATAACACAAGTTTTGGCATCTGACCCAGGTCAGGAAAAGAAAATAAAAATAAACAAGTTTAAAAAAATGAATACATATAAATCTCTCTCATCGTTACCATTCTATGTGTTAAAATCTATTTTCAAAAATCTGATCTGTATTTTTATGTGACTTTAAAATTTCTGATCTCTGTAGAAAGAAATTAAGTTCCATGGTTAGATACCATTACTCCCTAGTTGTCTCCACAAAACTTTAGTTTTCCATCAGGACTGAAAAAAAAACCAGAGTGGAAAAAGAAGCAATGAGAACAGCCACAAACTCTAGAGGTGTCAAATGTTTATATAAAAGTGAAAAAGGGATAAACTAGTATAAGTTAATTTTTTCAATTTTTGTTCACGTTTTTGAAAGTTTTATCAAGCTATTTAAGTAAATACTTAGTAAAGATATAATCGGGTGGGGTTTCAATCATCAGATTACATAATATTAATGCCAGAAAACATCATGGTCATTTAATCATCAATTAATCAATAATCAAGTTTATGATTTGGCACCATGATGGATATAGGTTTCTACAAAGGGAAAAAGGAGGCCAACTTTGCAAAAGAACTATTTTTAAGGTGAGTGCATTGTATCCTTGTTTACACTTTGATAGAAGAGACAAATCCATCATCTCTAAAAGAACAGTTTATTACTAAGGTTCTGACTATACGGAGATTCAGAAACTGAAGTATCATAAGGGCTGGTTTGTAAGTTCATGTGGACATTGGTTAGTTTCCAAGTATTTGTAAGGTCTAGACGGGCGTGTGTGCAGGACAGAAGGAAGTCCACTCCAAATAGGAAATCCGTGAGTGAATTCCTAAAGTGTATCGGGGATAGCACGCAAAGAGGGTGAGAGCCTGTTGGACCAACAGTCAGTGGAGACGCAGAGGGGCCCTGTTGCCAAAGTCTGTGTCTCAGGTTGGGTTATAACAGCACAGAAATCAACCAAAGGCCTCAGTTATCATGCAGAGGAGCATAAAAAATGAATGCGGGTTCTTGAGTAAAGCAAAGTCACAGTGAAAGTCGTGTGAAGGATTGTCTAGCTAGAAAAAGATTAGGGCATTATAGTCAGTCACTATATATTAAAGTAAATGAGCAAAGAAGCAAACTATACCTATATATCCGTGTGTCCTCTATTGCTTGCCCTTCAAACGTTTAGAGATAGCTTGCGGATACTGTTTCTATTTTCTTACCCACTATTTACTGTTCAATCTGATAGGATTGAATTCGTCCCCTGAACTATTCTGAAAGTTTTCATCATTGCCAATAACGAAATAGTCCTCGAATTCAATGTGCATTTTCTTAGAAACGGCAACTCGTCCTATCAAAACCCGCGCCCTTTGTGAGCTCCGTATCTCACTTAATGATACCACCACCCACCCTCTTAAAGACATTTGCTTGCCTGCTGTTCGTTCAAACTAATCATCTATTCCTGTCAATTCTCCTCATTAGATATCCTTCACACGTCTTCCTTCCCCTTAGTCTTCATTAGCGCTGCCCTATTTTGTGTAATGGTGATTGTCACTGCACAATTTTGAAAGCTTTCTGTATCATTTTCACTTTCTTTATTCCCAAATCTAACCTCCTTACTGAGGAAAATATTTTTTCTGTAAAAAATGCAGATTCAGGACGGTGCCTGTGGCTCAAAGGAGTAGGGCACCGGCCCCATATACCAGGGGTGGCAGGTACAAGCCTGGCACCGCCCCCCCCCAAAAGAAATGCCGATTCAAGCAGATTACTTTCATTTATAAATTTTGTCAGTAGCTTCCTACTACAGCCAAATATCGATCTCTGTTAAGTTCTTGGTCTAGGAGACTGGGAGAATGAATCTAGGGACCACTGTGAGTAAACAACAACCTAGATCTTATTGATAGGTAAATAAGAGGGGAACGGAGCTTCCAGCAGCAGAGCAGGGACCCTAGTGGGTAGCCCATGTGGGCCTTCTGTTTAGGGGCTTATATTCCACTCCTCCTATCCTACAATCAGGGTTTTTGGGGAGAGATGGAATGTATGTGTGGAATATGTCACAATTGTCTCGGGGCTTGTGAGTAGAAGTTAATTTTAAAATGGCCCCCGTGTAGGAATGTGGTCCTGCCCTGGGCTTGCTCTAGGCCCTTGGGGTGGCAGCTTAGGAGGAATGCCAGTCAGACTGGTTTTTAGGAACCTGTTTTGGGCCCAGGGAATGTGGCTTGTGGGCCAGTTTTGGCCTAGGAAACAGGGTCCTTGTCCAGCCTGGAGGGGGAAGGAGTTGGGGAATCCTATCTCACTACCGCCTGCTACATTGATTTTCACTTTTTAAATTTTACTATATGTAAAGAAGTACTTTTAAGCTGAGGCACGAGAGTCAAAGTAGATCTAAAACTCTGTCCTAGTTGCTCTGTACAGGCATTAGCCAGACAATCTGTAACGCTCCTACCTCTACTGCAGCAGACATCTCTGTTATCTGTATGCCCTTCCCTTGGTATGTGCTGGGCCTAGATAGTAACCTTAACCTTCTGCATCCTTTGAGGACAATTACGCTGCCTGGTACCATGTAAAAGTATGTTCCTTGCAGTACTCTATCAATAAAAAAATGAGAAAAATGTAAATTTCACTATGAGTATTAGAGAATTGGCTTTTAAAAAGATATGCTACAATTATAGATTGAATGTTAAACTTGTGCAAATCAGATTTAGAAAATGACATGGAATGTTTGTGAGAAAAATTGAAAAAAAATTTTCCAAGAGAAAAAAATTGAAAAAATCTGGGAAACATCACTTCATAGGTGATTTTGCAGTTACAGAAGATAAGTGTTGCTTCAGTTTATTTTATTTTATTTTGTTTTTCCTAGTCATCTCATGTCTTTGGGAACAAGTCACACAGATATTCTCATCTTGTCATGGAAATTAGTTATTTCCATATAAGAATTGTCATCTGTAACACAAAAGAAGAATTGAATCTTAAAATAAAAAGCTAAAAACAGAAGATCTTCAGGCTAATTCTAGTTAACTTCATTCAAATAAAGCAGCTGGAGGCAAGCTCAGTGGTAGGTTAGTTTTCTATCGGTTAATCTGCAAGCCTTCTCAGCAAGAATCCTTCAGAGCGGTGCAAATTTATATCATAGTCACATGCATTGTTATCAGAAGCATAATTCTTGAAGTCTCCACGTTAAATAACACATCTGTTTAACAAAAGGAAAGTGGATATGCAGCTGTATAAATCTTTGGAGGATCACAAAAACTAAAGAACCAAAGAAGAAAAAGAAGACACCATTTATACTTTTCTCAATTCTTCTTTACTCACTAATTTTTATCTATAATTAACGTCTATTGTTTTGATGCATGCTGTGTCTGAGAAGAGATTTGTATGAACAAAATAAAATTTGCTATAGAAATTTAGTAAAAGAAAGTTGCAGTATACATATGACCATAAACCTAGATAAGGGTAAAATTACAGGATACATATTACATAAACCTAGATAAAATAAAACTACCTGATTACTGATAAGAGACACTTAAAATGAGTAAGATTCCCATTCTCTTTTCCTTAACAATTACCTGTCCGACCATTAACACATTTAAATATTCAAATTTTTATTTTCATTTCTTATTTCCCAAAACAATTATAGTAAATTTAAAAAAAAAAGTGGACTATTTGCCCATGTTTTCTTAGTCTTTACATGTGTTGATGCCTTACACTTGTTTTATAATCTCAGTTCCTCCTTGGATGACACATTCTTTAAAATAACCATAGGAAAGACGCAATTTAAATTTGAGGACAGGTGTAAGAAATCACTTGGCAGAAAGGTAGGGGCAGGATGGGAAAATGTTTAATATGACTTTATCTTTAATCAGACTTTATCTTTAATCTGACTTTATCTTTGATATGCCATGGAGCCAACCTGACCATGGGGAAATCTTTCTGACTGAAAGACCAAAATTATCCTATGCAAGTTCTTACCAAAGAGCTAAGCTGTTCTCTATGGCAGCAGGGTGTCTTTGGTGTTTGTATTCTAACCACTCATCCAAGCAAAGCCTTTTGATTTTTCTGAAATCTTTGACAGTGACCACACGCTTTATAAATTAAAAAAAAAAAAAAATCCCATTCTTAGAATCACAGATGACTGGTGTAGTTTGATGTACTGATGGAAAAAATGGCTTAAGGAATATTTCATTTGAGCCATAGAAATTATCTTAGAAAATTTTTTTATAGGAAAGGCAAAAGATTAGTTATAATACTTAGCAGTAAGCTAAATAATTCCTTAATTCTCCCTTGGTTTCTTTTCTTTTCTTTTTTTTTTTTTTTTTTTCGCAGTTTTAACCAGGGACAGGCTTGAACCCCCCAGCCCCCCATATATGGGGCCAGTGCCATACTCCTTGAGCCACAGGCACCTCCCAGTTTCTTTTTTTTTTATTCAGAAGTTTTCCCAGTCTTCTCTTCCAAATGTTATGAATCCCTTACTGTATAACTCAGATATTAACATTCCAGACTGTGCATTTGCTTAGTTCAATTTCCTAACTAGTCTTCTTTATTGTAATTGCCCACCCCCATTTTCAAATAAGCTTGCAAATGCTTTAATCCTTACTAATATTGCTGGAAAGTTTATTTTCCTTTGATTACTCAAATATCACCATGTGATTTACCTTCTACTACAATAATGCTGTCTAGCAAACAACTGTAAGACTTTATATTTTCAATATTAAATATTTATTATTATAAGTAGGTCTGTGTAAGGATTAGGTCAGAGGCTCTTCTGGTCTGAACCAGGCTAGGCTGATCTTGCCTGGGCTCATGTGCAGGCAGTTGAATGGTCAGCCAGGGCAGGTGACAGTAAAGAATGGTCTTGCCTGTGGTGGCTCTCTTTTGCATGGTCTCTCATATTCCATCAAGCTAGAACGCACTTCTTCAAATGGTGATTATTATTGGAGGGGTGTGAGTGGAGAGAAAGAGAAAGAGATGTGTATGTAACCATACACTTGAGGACAAGGGTCAAAATGTATGTTGTTGGCTCGGCGCCTGTGGCTCAAGCGGCTAAGGCGCCAGCCGCATACACCTAAGGTGGCAGATTTGAATCCCCAGCCCGAGCCCACCAAACAACAATGATGGCTGCAACCAAAAAATGGTCAGGCGTTGTGGTGGGCACCTGTAGTCCCAGCTACTTGGGAGGCTGAGGCAGGAGACTCGCTTAAGCCCAGGAGTTGGAGGTTGCTGTGAGCTGTGATGCCATGGCACTCTACCCAGGGGGACAGCTTGAGGCTCTGTCTCAAAAAAAAAAAAAATGTATGTTGTTAACTAGGGCCCATTCCATTAACCAAAGCAAGTCACAGGGCAGCAGATTCACTGGACAAAAGAAATAGTCTCTGTCCTCCTTATCACATCTAATGAGAAGAACTGGAAAGTTACATTGCAAAGTGCATGTATGTAGGAAAGAATCAAAGACTGATTTCTGAATTCTAAAATAATCTGTGTCAATCTTCTGCTCACAACTTTCAGTAACTACCTATTTCATATTGTGATCAAGTAAGTAAGAACTCTGCTCCCAAGAATTCATATCCAAGCACTGCTTCCATATAACCTAAGCTTCATTCTTCATCTAACTTAACTTTCTTTTCTATTTCTCCTCCATGTGCTTCCTGTCTTCCTCTACCAGAGTCACAGCATCTATCTTCTCTGACATGAACATCTCTTTCATTTTAATTCTGTGCTTTCACCCATATTCCCACTTAAATTGTGTATAATTATTCAAATTTTATTTTTATTAAAGTCCAGATTTATTTTATTAAACCTTTTTTTGAAAAATCCAAGATGCTTCCTGAATACTCCAGTAGTGCTGCTGTTTTTATTTTTGAACTCCTGCAATATAAACATAAGTTCTAAACAATTACAACCCCTGGTTGTATAACTGCTTATATTATATAGTGATCTTTAATGCATGTTAGTTTAGTCTAATCAACATGAGTCAAGATGCACGTCTCATTAAATGTCATACAGCCTAAATATTAGTTCTAGTTTTATAATAGCTCCGTTAAGGATTGAATTGTGTCTTCCAAAAATTTGTATGTCAGAATCTTAATTCCAGTGTCACAGAATGTGACTGTGTCTGGGGATAAGGTCTTTATAGAGACAATACAGTTAAAATCAAGTCAAAATAATACTAGATCTTAATCCATCAGGACTTAAATCATTATAAAAAGATGAAATTTGGACACAGAGACAGACACTGGCAGAGGGAAAGCAATGTGAAGAGATATGGGAAGAAGATGGACATATATAAGCCAGTGAGAAAGACCTGAAACAGATCTTTCCCCACAAACCTCAAAAAGAAAAAAAACTTAAAAAGCTACTAATATCTTGTTTTTTATTAAATCATAAAGAAGTAGATCATGCTTACATTAATAAATTTATGGGGTACAATGTGCTGACATCATATACAATTTGGAACACTTAAATCATACTGGTTAATATACCCCTCACCTCATTTACTTAATTATTGTGTTAAGACATTAATACTCTATACTTAATAGATCTGACATGTACGCTTGTAATATACACCATAGGTGTGATCCCACCATTCACCTTCCCTTTATTTGACCTCCACCTTTCCCTCCCATCCCCCCCTTCATCCTAGTTATGATATATTCATAGTTATGAATAGGCCATAATTATGATATATTATTCATATGAAAGTGTGAGTGATTGTAAATTGGTTTCATAATAGTACTGAGTACATTGGACACTTTTCCTCCATTCTTGAGATACTTTACTAAGTAGGATATGTTCCAGCTCCATCTATATAAACATAAAAGAGGTAAATTCTCCATCTTCATTTCATATGGAAACAGAAAAAAACTTGAATAGCCAAATCATTACTCAGAAATAAAAACAAGTCAGGAGGAATCACACCACCAGACTTCAAACTATACTATAAATCTATAGTGATCAAAACACACTTATCATCATTTGATCTTTGATAAGCCCCTCAAAAATATAAATTGGGGAAAAGACTACCTATTTAATAAATGGTGCTGGAAGAACTGGCTGGTGACTTGTGGAAAACTGAAACTGGACCCACACCTTTCATCATTAACAAAAATTGACTCTCACTGGATAAAAGATTTGAACTTAAGACATGAAAACTATAAAGATTCTCAGAGAGAATGCAGGAGAAACACAAGAAGAAATCAGCCTGGGCGAATATTTTATGAGGAAGATTCCCTGGGCAATTGAAGCAACACCAAAAATACATTACTGGGATCTGATCAAACTAAAAAGCTTTTGCACAGCCAAAAACACAGTGAGTAAAGGAAGCAGATAGCCTTCATAATGGGAGAAGATATTTGCATGTTATGTCTCCAACAAAGGTTTAATAACCAGAATCCACAGAGAATTCAAACATATTAGCAAGAAATGAACAAATGATCCCATCTCAGGGTGGGCAAGGGAAGAAAAACTTCTCTGAAGAGGACAGGCCCACAGACACATGAAAACATGCTCATCATCCCTTAATCATCAGAGAAATCAAAACCACTTTGAGATATCATATAACCCCAGTAAGATTAGCCCACATCACAAAAATCCCCAGACCCTAGATGTTAGCATGGATGTGGAGAAAAGGGAACACTTCTGCGCTGCTGGTGGGAATAAGAACTAATACATTCCTTTTGGAAAGATTTTGGAAATCACTTAGGGATCTCAAAATAGACCTACCATGCAATCCTTTAATTCCTCTACTAGGAGTATATCCGAAAGACCAAAAATCACTTTTAACAAAGATATTTACACCAGATTGTTCACTGCAGCTCAATTCATAATAGCGAAGTCATGGAAGGAGCCCACGTGCCCATCAATCCATGAATGGATTAATAAATTGTGGTATATGTATATCGTGGAATATTATGCAGCTTTAAAAATATATTGATTTTGAACTTCTATCTTTCAGAAATAGGAGACAATAAATTTCAATTCAATGAATGTTACTTTGTTAGAGCAAACCTAGAAAACTAATACAAGGTATTACAATTATTTGGTTGAGTATATGAAAGACTCATGAGTATTAACCTACAATTCTATGTTCATATAGAAGTGAAAGTTGGACTAAATTGCTAGAAATATAAAATTTATAAATCTCATATTTACAATGTAATAAACAAAAATGTTTGCTTCTGATATTTGTTACTCAAAATTGAGCTACTGTGTAAGCTAACTGTGTTATCTTCCCAACATTGTACACATAGGAGAGGAAACACATAAAGCAGGAAAGATGAAAAATGACCAACAACTATTGAATTTGGTGAATAAAGTGGGCAAATTTGCTGTGCACTACTATAAACTAGTAGTTGGAAAACGGGTGCTACATGTCAGGAAAGTGTATGAAATTAAAAATTGAGTGTGAGTAAGGGTGTGCATGAGTGCACTAGGTTTGGTGAGCTACATATTTTATTTTTTCTCCTGTGAATCCTGCGATAAATAGGACGTATAAAATGTCTCTCCCTCAATACTTCAAAGACAAAACAGACCTCAACAAAATGAACAATCAGTAATAGCAACAACATAGTCTTATGACTCACACAGCTGAGCAGCAGACATGGACCTCACTTAAATGTAAATAATTAATAGGAATGTATTGGACCTGCACAGGGGTCATTGCCATAGGAAGCAAGTGACCCTGAATGACAGATCAAATGAGTCTTTATAACCTATTTCTGCATCACAGCAGGCAGGCAGAGGTACAGAAGCTGAATCATTGTGGTTAGCCTTGGGCAGGGGAATTGCGTAGTACGAGGGTTGGGGGGGAAGAGGTACATCAAGCCTCTCCTTCCGACATACTTTCTTATCTCAAGTTTCCCCTTGAAGTTCTTCCCCCTCTCTATGCACTCCTTTATCTTTAGGCCTCTTCCCAGAGTTCTCCTCACCTTTGAGGGGGCTGGGACTAATGGATTCAAAGGAAATTTCTTTTTTAAGGGTAGGGGGTGTGGTTATCATATTCCCCACTGGTTTTAATGCAAAATCAAATCCTTGATTCATCTGAGTTTACTTTTTCCTGTGTGATATCACTCCCCTTTTTTCAAAGTTCAGTTTAAAGTCCAGTTAAGACAAGTCCCTCAAGGAGTTTCCTCAGGCTTCAGCCATGCATTGACCAGCCAGCTTCCAGTATGTGCCTGGAGCAGGGCATGTTGGGTTCTTTGCCTTTATTTCCCAAGGGGCAGTGAAGCTCTATTTAGCCAGCTGTGATGACTTCAGGTGAGGATTTTCCTCATTCTCACTGCCATGTGTGTGGTCAGGATGATGGTGTAAAGTCCTTTTTACCTTGGTTTGAGGGGGAACGGGTTCTGATCCTGGACTTAGACTTGGTCCCTTTGATTTTCCAGAGAGAAAGAATGTACAGACACAAAAGACTAAACAGAACATGGTTAATTACTTAAATGGAGATTTTTGCTACTCTTTTTAGAATTTTCCTCTATTTAATCTAGTCTCTTTTAGTCCTTTTTCCTAAATTGGTCCCTGCTAAATTGCAGAGGATTGATGGGGGTCTCTTTGAATAACACCAGTGGCAAAGGCCTATATCTAATTAGGTTTGTTTCCTGGCAGAGTTTATGGATTCTTGTTTTTTTGTTGTTTTTTTTTTTGAGACAGAGCCTCAAGCTGTCCCCCTGGATAGAGTGCTGTGGCATCACAACTCACAGCAACATCCAACTCCTGGGTTCAAGTGAGTCTCCTGCTTCTGCCTCCCAAGTGGCTGGGACCACAGGCGCCTGCCACAGTGCCTGGCTATTTTTTTTTGTTGTTGTTGTTTGCAGCCATCATTGTTGTTTGGCAGGCTCGGGCTGGATTTGAACCCACCACCTTAAGTGTATGTGGCTGGCACCTTAGCCACTTGAGCCACAAGTGCTGAGCCTGGATTCTTGTTCTTATGGCTCTGTTCATGTACTTTACTCTGTCTAAGCTTTGAGGCCTATAAGTTACATATAGTTTCCAGGTGATATTTAAAACTTTAGTTATTATTTATATTATTTCTGCTTTTTTCAAGGTTAATTTAGTTCAGTGTAGTTTGTTCTTATCTTTAGAGGAGTTCCTTGCAGCTGCCTGCCGCTTTTTCAATATTACTAAGAAGTATATTGTTATTCATTTTAGTTAGTTTCTAAGCACTCACATACACACATTCTAACTCACTTCTTAATTTGGGCAGCTTTGATTTTTCACTCTAATTTCCATTTAAGACAGAACTAGTGGGAAAACAGAAGAGGTAAGTCACTGGGATCTTTATATGGTTCAAGAGTGTTTTCACTTCCTGCAATAGAGACCTCCTTAGACTAGGAAAAGGAGAGGACCCCGTGTTGAGGGCTCATAGCTCTCATAGAAGAATCTTTTCCAAGTGACAGAAGCAGGAGGGGCCCAAAGTTCGGTGATGATGGGGCATTAAAGAGCTAGGGAGACACAAAAGAATTAAAATTAGCTGGGAAAAATTCTCCAGGTATGGACAGAAGCATGAATAAAGTCACCACAAAGATATAAAAACAAGTTAGTGTCACATGCTCTCTGGTGGATTAGTTCAGAGGGGCCACGCTACCAAGCCCAAAACCAATAATAAGGACGAAGAGACCAATGACTGCCAGGCCAAAGGCACACCAGGCAGTGAGGGGTGTAGGACATATAAGAGTCAGTAGGTAAATAAAGCGATGTCAGAAGGACCAAAGTCTTGAAGTGTCCCTTGGAGGAAAAGATCCACAATCTACTCACAAATGTCTCCAGAACTGATTGTTCCAGGCCAAGACCAAGCCTGCAATAAATACTGAACATATGACACAAAATGACAAGATAGACCTAACATGGATAATGTCTAATAGTCTACACTTACTCTCACACTCTTGTACTCCCAGAACCAGAACACACTCTTATATACTTTTAACAGGTCTGTGAGTGATCTAACACCCTAGAGGTCGATTGGACCCCTGCTTTCATTTCAATGGTATTTATGGGTGTAGACACACATTTCTAGGAGTCCCTGACAGGCCAGTAGGGCTGAAGTTCCCCACTGGTTGGGTCATTTTACCAACACATGTCTCTAAGAGTTTCTGACCGGCTAATGGCCCAGCAACCTGGGGTCCCTGTCCAAAGTTCCTGTCTCTTTGGCCTTCCCTTAGAGGTTCTTAAGGGCTCTACATACTACAACAAATGAAGTTAACAGTTATGTATCTTTAGAACAATCCACAATAAATAAACATAACAAAAATACCATTAATGGTTAATTAATGTCTACAGACACTAGCCAAAAATAGATGTTAAAGTGACTTACCTCTGGAGGTGGACTCATAGTTAAATTTAGGAGTGATCATCAGATGGTCTCCCAAGGATTCCAGGACATCTCCAGGGGCCCTGGGATGTTTCCAGGGGGCACTTCTCTTCAGAGGGATCCCAGCCTGCCCCCCTCAGAGACCACCTGAGGATTGGCAGAATATATATCAACTAGAGTAATGCTAAGTGGCTCCTGTTTTAAAAAGTAAAAAGGACTGTTTTTTTCCCCCCTTTGGTTTCAAATGAGTAACTGACCTTGGGTCTTTTGCTGAGTATAGGCACCTTATCTCAAAGCTATTTGTAACCTAGCAACTATAGTCTTTAGCAGGCAAAAAATTAGAAAAACAGTTTTAATAAATTTTATATTAACTCTTTAATTCCTGGAAAGAGAGGATCTTGGACTCAAGTGGGTTATTTGCACTACAGTGTCAAAATGAAATGAGGAAGTACAAAGGGGCCATCTAAGACAGATAAAAGCCAATAAACACAGTACATTACCAAGCAGACCAAGATTTTAGAGCAACACTATACAGTAAAGTTTAACTTCCACCTTGACAGCGATGTTGAAGGCAGGGGGGACATAGAGGATATGAGTGAAAAAGTAAAAGGTTAATAATTTAATTGATAATTTGACAGGGTGAGGTGGGGGACAGACTCTTTTTTTTCTTTTTTACCAGGGGCTGAGAGTTTCTCAGCAGCCACCCCTGGGTGAAAAGTGGCTCTTGTGCTCCAGCCACAACCAGTGACTGTAAATTGTCACAAATTGAAGGTGCACCAGGAAGTAAATAATATATAGAAACAAAAGTGATACCCAGTCATAAGGATAGTGAATAGTTTACCAGGACAAAGAAGAGGAAGGAAAACACAGAGACCTTTGATGGGACTGAAATTTATGAGAGTTCCCTGAAAGAATTGACACTTGAGTAAATGTTCAGGGTTAAATAAAATACAAAATGACTGACAAATTTCACACAATCTCATCAACATAGGAAGGGGTGAACATGGGGAACAGAGACTTACCAGGGACCCACCCTCTGTGAGTTGAAAGAAGACAACTTGACAGACCAGAGACTTGAGAAAGGGAACCTGACAAGTGGTTTCACTTTCTCATGGTTGCCCTTGGTGTGGTGGCTGAAACCAGACAAATTATCCAAACGGATACAAACAGTTAAACAAGTTTGACGTAGGATCCAAGGGCTTACCGGATGGTCCCTGCTCTATTACAGGTAGACAAGCCAACAAAACAAACAGAAACAGATGAACAAAACAGAAGAGACAGATGGACAGACAAAAATCAGTCAGGCACAGAGCCATGAAGACACATCCAAACTCTTTGCCTCACTCATACAAACATAGAACATACAAAAGACACACAAACCAAAACCAGCACAGTCAACTGTAAAACCCAGAACAATCCAATAGAAGACTGCAAATACCAGAACAGAACTAACCTGCAAATCCGAACAGTCCTAAGGACTGCTAATAGCAGAACAGTCTAATAAGGGGCTGCAAGCCAGCGAGGCAGGGAGGTGTTTCCCCTCTACCTCAGACTCTTTAGAGTTATAAACAAAACACAGACAAAAGGCAAAAATCCTCACTCATTCATACAGGAAAAGCATATAAAAACCAGCCTATTAAAGGAAAACTGACAACCATGACCTAAAACCTAAGCCAGTAGTAAAACAGTTATACCATTTCACAGCCAGTAGTGTGACAGTCTGTCTCACCACCAGGGAGATGGGGGAATATCTTCCCTCTGCCTTGGAGCAGGCCACTTAGCTGCATCCAGCTGGCCTTCGGCTGGCCTATTTACCCCAGTCTCTAGAGATCAGAACAGGACAGAAGCCAGTCAAAACCATGCCAAAGACTGGCACCAAAACAGAACAGAATAGAACTTACCAAATTGGAAAATTTGGGAGCCTGTGCCTTTAATCCATGGTTCAAGGAAATAAGAGGGGAGAATGTTTCTCTGAGGCCTTCCCCTGGAGCCGTCAGCCAGCTGTGGGCTCAGGCAGGGGTCCAATAATCTCGCTGGAGCCTCCAAATCTTATGACTCACACAGCTGAGAAGCAGACATGGACCCCACTTAAATGTAAATAATTAATAGAAATGTATTGACCCTGCACAGGGGTCATTGCCATAGGAAGCAAGCAGATCAAATGGATCTTTATCCTCTATTTCTGCATCACAGCAGGCAGACAGAGGTACAGAAGCTGAATCATTGTGGTTAGCCTTGGGCAGGGGAATTGCATAGTACAAGTAGGGGTGGGAGGTACATCAAGCCTCTCCTTCCTACGTACTTTCTTTTCTCAAGTTTCCCCTTGAATTTCTTCCCCCTCCCTATGCGTTCCCTTATCTTCAGGACTCTTCTCAGAGTTCTCCTCACCCTTGGGGAAGCGGGGACTAATGGATCCAAAGGAAGTTTCTTTTTTAAGGGTAAGGGGCTTGGTTATCATAATAGATGGTAGCAACTACATAATAATACAAAAAATAATGGATCTTAGGATAGATAGCATATAGGGACCTGAGATAATCTATGGTAAGTGCTCTAACTTTGATTAGAAACCCAGGAAAATATCTGTGAGAAGATGACCTTTAGTCTGAGACCCCCAAAATGAGTAGAAAATTTCCATCTCAATGTCTGTGAGAGAGAAAATGTATGACCAGGTAATGAATGTATCATGATTCTGAGGAGGAAAAACCTCGACAGACAAAAAGCCTGAGCACAATTTCTTTTCTCATGTGCTAAAAAGGCTTTCTTTTCCCTTCCCTATCTATCATACCAGAAAGTTCTTAAGGGTAGTTCTGAAACTTTGTGTTAAACAGGCTGTGGCTCCTGCAAGTTGCTGCCCAACCTGGCCTGCCACATTCAAAACAAGGAATACAACAGCAAGGCATGCCTCAGAGACTCACTTAAACTTCTGCAACCAGGAGAAACACAGGTCTGACCACAGAAATTGAAAATCCAAAGGAGTACTTCAGAAGTAGAAACATTCCAGAAATAGAAACCACGATCATCAAGAGAACAATTTAAAACACCTGCTGACAATTTCGTCTCACAGCCTAACTCAGCCAGAAGAAAATTCAATATTGTTCAATGAAGTAAAAAATAAAAAAGTATTGAGGAAAATAAAATCCCAGTGCCTAAGATAGCAGTAGTATTGATGTCTGCATAGACCGCGTGACAGATGCACTCAGCAGCCACTGCAGGGGTGGCTGCACAGTTACGTACCAGCTTGTGGCATAAAGAACCAACCCATACAGATGCACTCATCCCCAGGCAGAGTGATTTGGGCAGATATCCCGGGCTCTGTTCTGTGAGGGGGCCCTGCCCTGTTGCCAGCAGCTAGCTGGACAACGATTCGTTGAGCCGGGGGGGCTGTTTGCCAGATGGAACTGAAAAAAGGCTTGAGACATGATTCCACCCTAAGCTGGCTTTAAATTAGCCTGATCTGTGAAGCCATCTAAGGAATATTAAGATGAGCCACAAGAGGACAATTTGCTTGATAACCCACAGTACCCCTTAGAGAGATCATTAAAGGGATTGCAGGCGAGGTCCTAAGTTGGGGACCAAAGAGCCCAATCTGGCTCTCAGACTGTAACATTTGGTCTGAATAAAACATATATTGGCTCCCATGCATCCCTTTTTTCTTTTTAATTAGTTACTAACCTTTAAAAATTTGAATATCTGGTGTCTCTTGAAAATTTGGACTCTCTGATAAAATGGAAACAAGCGCCCACTGCCTCTCTCCAATAAGGGTGTGCACCCTCTGACTGCTGCACCCTCCAGGTCTCCCTGTGGTTTTGCTCATGTCTGGTTCACTTCCTGTTGACTGCCCTTTCTAGCATTTGACTGCTAAGCGCCAAAAAGGAAATCATGAAAAAAAAAAAAGAAGCAAAAGAGGATGAAGATTAGGAAATGTAGATCAGAGAGGAATTTATTTTTCAGAAAAAAGCAAAAAGTCTATAAAAAATATATTAATAAATTTGGAAGAAATTGGGAAGGTCAGTCAGTTATTGAGGAAAGGTCATCAGATCTCATGGAAGGAAGAGAAAAAGGAGTTGAAACAGGCTGTGTCTCAGGACGGCACACACTCTCAGCCAGAATAGTGAAGGCAAACAAGAGCACAGGGAGATCCTACCTATCAAGGCCACCCTGCATCCAGGGTCTTCTCTTTGGCTTAATCCCACAGCATGAAATCATAAACAGACATATTTTGCAAAAGAAGTCATCAATAATTTAGGGTTGGATCATCTTTGGCTTAGTTAGGTATCCCCCAAGTGTCTGAAGAAGCATGTGGAAAGAACTGTCCCAGAGATCAAATGTGACAGTATGAAGAAGTCTGGCTTACATTCATGGAGTAGCCTGAGCTTGGGTACTTCAGAAGGCTGTGTGGTACTGCTGACTGGTGCTGGAAAGCCAGAATAAATTTTAAACATAACTGTTATTTGCAAAGAAAATTCAGAAATTTAGAACTTAGACCTGGAATAAAAAAGAGTCATACTCTCCTGGGTAAGAGTTTGGATCAGTCAAGAGGCAACTGCTTAGACAACTCTCTCTGCCCTTACCATTGTCCTTGAGAGCTGGCCTGTCTGAGAAAAAAAGAACACAGGCAAAATTATGGTATGGAAATTAGCCTTTCCTAACTGTGGGGAAACTGAGCTTGGTGAACTGTCCCTGAGGATTATGCCCCTGGAGCAGAACCAGGTTCCACGTGACCACCAGTGTTAAATATCTGGAAGGGGTACTACATTGAGTTTGCTGTGTTTTATTTTATTCATTTTCGTTTAAACCGTCTTGCTCTGTTCCCCAGGCTAATGTGCAGTAAAATCATCATAGCTTACCACAGCCTGAAACTCCTGCCTCAGACTTGTGACGAGCTAGAACTACAGGCATGCACTTCCATGCCAGGTTAATTTTTTTCTTTTTTTTTAATTTGTAGAGATGGGTCTCTGTACACTGGTCAGGTAGTCTTGAACTCCTGGTCTCAAATAATCCTCCCACCTCAGTTTCCCAAAGTGTAGGATTACAAGTGTGAGCTACTGCACCTGGCCTTTAGTTTTTTGTTTTTTTTTCAACTGTGTCTCTTTTAAAGATATCTTTTTTTTTTTTTTTTTTTTTTTGAGACAGAGCCTCAAGCTCTCCCCCTGGGTAGAGTGCCATGGCATTACAGCTCACAGCAACCTCCAACTCCTGGGCTCAAGCGAGTCTCTTGCCTCCACCTCCCAAGTAGCTGGGACCA